>JABUQX010093763.1:0-10000 GCA_015478945.1 Trachelipus rathkii | reverse complement strand
TTTAATATTTTTTTTTTTTTTTTTTTTTTAATTATAACCAAAATATATAATTTTATAATAATTTTTTTAATAAAAATAGTTAATAATAATAAAAAAATAAAAATAATAATATTTAATTAATAATCAAGAATAAATAATAATAATAATAATAAATTAAATTAATAATAATAAATAATAAAATAGCAATAAATAATAATTAATAATAATAATAATAATAATAATAATAATAATAATAATAATAATAATAATAATAATAATAATAATAATAATAATAATAATAATAATAATTATATAATAATTATTATAATTATAACAATAATAATAATTTAATAATAATAATAATAATAATAATAATAACAACAACAATAATATGTTTATTATTATTATATTATTTATTATATATTATTATATTATTATTATTATTATTATTATTATTTATTATTATTATTGATTATTATAATTATTATTATTATTATTATTATTATTTTATTATTATTTTATTATTATTATTATTATTATTATTATTATTATTATTAAATAATTCCTCTATTATAATAAAGCAATGTTATAGGCAACAATTTAAATTTCAACCACAAATTCGTCCTAAAAAGCTCCTTAAAAAAGACAAAAACATTAAATTCTTCATCTAAACTTCGCCAGTAGAAAAATCTCTATCCAACTCCTCAGAAAGGTTGTCCTTAAGTCCGAACACTCTAAAGAAGAGGCTTACGCCTTACTGAAGTTTAAAAGGGTAAGAGTTGTGAACCTCTCCTCTCAGAGTCGCTTCTTCAGATTCTCTTTCCTTTCAAAGTTAAGAAGAAAACAGTTCCCATCAAGATCGTTCTTTCAGGGTTTAAACATTGTTGGAAGACTTTGTGTTATTTCGTTTGCATATTTTCGCCTTCCGAATCGATGCATCTTCAAGGCCAGTAATAAAATTAAATTTGTGGAACGGAGTATTATGAAAATATTTGGTTAAATAATTCCAATTATTCATATAAAGCAATTCTTAA
Source organism: Trachelipus rathkii (assembly GCA_015478945.1). Taxonomy (NCBI): domain Eukaryota; kingdom Metazoa; phylum Arthropoda; class Malacostraca; order Isopoda; family Trachelipodidae; genus Trachelipus; species Trachelipus rathkii. The sequence continues at coordinate 8,987 of JABUQX010093763.1, read as the reverse complement.
GCTCAAATTTAAATTTTCAACTTATTTTAACATCACAAACTCGTCTAAAAAGTTCCTTAAAAAAGACAAAAACAGAGAAAAATCTTTCATACAAACTTCGCCAGTAGAAAAATCATACCCATTAATCAGAAAGGGTCTTTAAGACCGAACAACTCTGAAGAAAGGATCTTACAGCCTTCAGGGAAGTTCAAAGGGTAAGAGTTGCGGACTTCTCCACTCAGAGTCCCTTCTTCGGATTCTCTTTCCTTCATGATAACACAAGTTCTTCAAACAACGATCTATTGACGGGAAGTGTTTTCTTCTTAGCTTTGGAAGGAAAGAGAATCCGAAGAAGCCACTGTAAGAGAAGTCTGAACCTCCAGGAAGGCTGTAAGCCTCCTTCTTCAGAGTTGGTTGGACTTAAGGACACCTTTCTGAGGAGTAATATTGATTTTTCCTACTGAGCGAAGATTTATAGATGAGATTTTGTTATTATTATTATTATTATTATTATTATTATTATTATTATTATTATTATTATTATTATTATTATTATTATTATTATTATTATTATTATTATTTATTTATATATATTATTCATTATTATTATTTATTATTATTATTATTTATATTATTGATTATTATTGCATTATATTATGATATATTGATTATGTTATTATTATTATTAATTTATTTTATCATATCTATTATTTATATTATATTTTATTATTATTATTATATTATATTATTATTATTATTATTGATTATATTATAGGAAAAAAGTTCATTTAAATAATGATAAGTGTAATAATTAAATTAAAGCTTGTTTTGAATATTATTTCCTCGCTTGCAATTTCCCGAGTTACCTATGGCATCAAATAAGCTATTTATCGCTCTTTTATTATTTAAATCAAGATTGTATTAATTATTGTTATTTATTTATTATTATTATTTTTATTATTATTATTATTATTATTATTATTATTTATTATTATTATTATTATTATTTTATGCATATTATTATATTATTATTATCATTATTAATTATTATTATTATTTTATTATATTATTATTTTATTTATTTTATTTATTATCATATATTATTATTATTATATTTATTGTTTTTTTATTATTACTGTTATTTATTATTATTTATTATAATTATTTATATTATTATTATATTAATTTATGTATTATTATTTATTATTATTATTCTCGTAAAAGGAGATGACACATTACAAAAATAATGCAATGGATAGATCGCTAATAGCTATCTTTAAATAAGTAAAACATCTTACATTATTTTTTAGCAACAAACAAATTAACGATTTAAATATAAATTAACAATATGAACTAAAATTAGGGCTACAAACGCTAAAATACTAGGAATAACAATCGATGAAAGCTGACGTTTTAAAGACATATAACAACCTAGGTTAGCAGGACTGTTCGAGATAATGGATATGCTAATAAAATTAAAAAATATTGTACTCTTTCCATTCTTAGAAAATATACTATGCACTAATTAAACACCCCCACTTACTTTACTGTCTCCCTATCTACGGTACACAAGTAACTCAGTAATCCACCCTGTAACTGTAATCCAAAAGCGATTTATTCGCCTCATTTGCAATACAAGAGACTTTTACAGCCATACACAACCATTATTCAAAAACTAAAGATATTGCAGTTAAAGACTTGCTAAATATATCCCTCTGAAAAAGATACATAAAATTATCCATAATAATGCATGTGAATTCATAGATACTTTTCGATGTCTAACCCAACGCAGGCGCTGATAGCAAATCAATGAAAGTCTAGAGAAATAATACTGATATAAAACAACCCCACCCTTCTTAGACTAAAAAAAGCCACTCAAAGTGTCAGCTACAAACAAAGCATCTAAACTTTACAACTCAATGCCACAAGACATCAAAACGGAAAACTCTACCAAAATCTTTTGCTAAAAAAAATAAAAACGTATTATCTAATCATAGCAAATTTGGTGAAGTGAGAGTGAGGTTACCACCTCAACGAGCTATACACCTAGTAAAGCTAGCTTGTGAGATTCATTATTATCATACTTCTATTATTATTGGTCATATTAATTTCCTTACTATAATTGTGTCTCTCATTAATTATTATTAGTGTGACTTCGATTACTATATATTATATCAATATTATTATTTATATATATATTATTTATATATTATTTTTATTATTATTATATATATTTATATTATTCAATATACATATTATAATTATAATTCATTTATTATGTGATCGGTGATCATATTATTATTAATTTCTCTCTCATATTATATGTATTCAATTACATTATTATTATTATCAATTATTATTATTCATTATCTATTACTCTATTTTTAATAATTATTATTTTTTAAGTCTGTAATAATTCATCTGGTAGTGGTTGTATACTTATGATTGATGGATTGTAAATATTATTGTGTCAAACTGCTTAATTATTATTTTATTCATTATTATTAATTTATCCTAATTCTATTCGTTATTTTCACTTATTATTATTATTATTATTATTATTCTTTATTGTAAAGTGCTCACTGATTACTCTCTCTCTATATATTATTCGATTACAGGTATATTGTAAATTATTATTTAAAATATTATTATGACTTTATTTTTTATTATTTGTTAAACCTACCTTATTATTATTATCGTTATTATTGGCTATAATTACTATTATTATTGTTATTATTATTATATTTTATTATTATTATTATTACATTATATTATTATTATTATTATTTTTATTATATTATTATATAATTATTATTATTATTATATTATTATTATTATTATTATTATTATTATTATTTTATTATTATTATTATTTTATTATTATTATTATTTTATTATTATTAATTTTAATATTATTTATTATTATTAAACTTAGTCATGGATTTCCTAAGACGCATGCATTTTATTGTACAATTATTATTATTATTATCATTATTATTATTATTACTATTATTATTATTATATTATATTATTATTATTATTATATTATTATTATTATTATTATTATTATTATATTATTACTATATATTATTATTATGTGGTAATCGGGTGGTACAAGTGTTAATAGTTGTTGTGGTTATTATGTTATATTATATTATGGTTAATTTTATTATTGTTATTGGTATTAATTTTATATTATTATTATTATTATTATTATTATTATTATTATTATTATTATTATTATTATTATTATTTATTTTATTATTATTACTATTATTATTATTTTACTATTATTATTATTATTATTATTATTATATTATTATTATTATATTATTATTTATTATTATATTATATTTTATTATTATTAATTATTAGTATTATTATCAATTATTATATTATTATTATTATTATTATTATTATTATTATTATTATTATTATTATTATTATTATTATTATTATTATTATTATTATTATCACTGTTTATAATGTTAATGCTATCTTTTACTTACTATAATTATTTTATTATTTTTATTATTATATTTATTATATTATTATTATTATTATTATTATTATATTATTACATTATATTATTATTATTATTATTATTTTATTTGTAGTTGTCAGTAGTAATGTGAGCAGCGGTAGTAGGTGGTAGTTGGTGTTATTACTAATTTATATTATTATTATTGTTATCTATTAAATATTGTTATTATAAATATTCTTACAGGTAAGACCTTTTCTCACTCTATTATTATCTTATTATTATTATTATTATTATTATTATTATATTATTATTGTTAGTTTATTATTACCATTTTATTTACTGTAATAATGTTAATGTTTTGTACTATTATTATTATTATTTATTAAAATTAAATGAATAAGTAACCATATTAGTGATTATTTCTAAACGATTTACTTATATTGTTTTTATTATTTGTGTAAGATGCCATATTATGACTATGATTATTTTATTATTATCATTATTATTATTATTTTTTATTATTATTATTATTATAAATTATTATTACTATTATTATTATTATTATTATTATTATTATTATTATTGTTATTTTTATGGTTTTAATTATTTTTAAGCTCATTATTATTAAATGTATTTCGGGTTTCAAAGGACACAATACTGTGTTGCAATTAGTAGACCCATTTCACATACTAGGGAAATTAATTTTAGTTATTATAATGAATTGATGTATTGAAATTGTAAAATATTTGTCAATACAATATAAAAATTTATGTAATCTTTGTTATTATAACTTAATTGTATTTGCCATGTCTTGAATAAATTGTTTTGAATTGAAAATTGAATTGAATTATTATTATTATTATTATTATTATTATTATTATTATTATTATTATTATTATTATTATTATTATTATTATTATTATTATTATTATTATTATTATTATTATTATTTATTCATTCTTATTATTCTTATTCTTCTTCGTATTATTATTATTATTATATTATTATTATTATTATTATTATTATTATTATTATATTATTATTATTTATTATTTATTTTATCATTATTATTAGATTATTATTATTTTATTAATTATTATTATTTATTTGATTATTATTATTATTATTATTATTATTATTATTATTATTATTATTATTATTATTATTATTATCTCGCAAAAAAGGATGCGAAAACATGAATCCTAAGAAGGGACTAATAATAATTGTTACAGAAATCGAAATGCTTTGAATTTCTAACCAAAAAATGAGAGTAGAAAATTGCAATTTATTTGAATTCCGAGAGCGAAGTTTTTTCTGTATCTAATATGTCCTAAAATTAAGTTAAATATATATATATATATATATATAATATATATATATATGTTTTATATGAAATGATTTATTTCACTATACTATAAATTACAAATAAACATATAACTATATATATATTATATAATATATATATATAATATATATATATAGAGAGAGAGAGAGAGAGAGAAAGAAACGTGATTACAAAAAAATTTTTTTTAACATTTTTAAAACAATAGTTTTCTTGTTTTGTTTTTTTATTTTATTTTTTACAAAGTAATTTATTATTTTATTAGTTTACATTGTTTATTATTTAGAACTAATTTCATTTCTGGAAGTCTTGAAGAACAGTTTTCTCCTCATAATTGTTCTGAATAAATAACTGGTTTTAAATGTTTATTAATTAAACATAAATTGTCATTCTGTTTTTTTAATGTTGATTAGAGAAAGAAAAATTTCCCAATCGGAAGTTGCTTCACACACATTGACATCGTCCCTCATTCCTAAGGGGAAATTTTGGGATTTGGATTTATTCTTTTTTTTAAAAATTTCAAGAAGTCATTTTCACCAAGTTGACTTCTTGTATCATTAAACCAGTTATTTACATATTACAATTATAAAAACCAAAACTATTTTTAAGACTATTAGTAAAGATTTTAGCTCTAGGGAATAAAAAACAATGTTAATTAGTAAAATAATTAACTATGTTAAAAAACCGAAAAAAATATTCTCTTTTAAACGTAAAATAGGTGTCCAGAAAGGATTTTTACTAATATTATATATAAAATTATATATATATATATAATATATATATATAAGTATATATATATTATATATATATATATATATAATATAAATATATATTACTATATATATATATATATATATATATATATATCATTTATCACCTAAGGCTTTTATAGGCCAGAGGCCTACTGAATTCCCCCAGCGTTGGGTAAGAAACAAGATTAGAGCCTGGACCATATTAAAAGTCGACATATTCTGATGTTTGAAAGTATGCTAGTCAAAGGAATTGGAGAAATAAGTAAAAATAAACTCCTGACTTTTCCACTGGAGTACATGTGAGATTAAGCATAGCAGTAAAGTCAGATGTCAGAGAGTTGGATAGAAAAGGAAAGAGACTGTGTGGAATGGCGTATCGTACCTCCCAGCAAAAAATTCCTATAGGATCCCATCCATTCCTATCTTAATATTAAGATAGGAATGGATGGGATCCTATAGGATTTTTTTGCTGCGCAGCTCTTAAAGTAGAAAGTAGGAACTGTGAGACTTCAGAGTTCAGAAGTGCGGTGTTCCCTGTCATAGCGAAAGTTCAAGAAGAGTGACACAACATTCCGACAGGGATATAGGAGAGAGTTTAGTGAGAGCGAAAGAGTTGATAAAATGAAATGTCTTACACTCCAATTTTTTCAGGGAGAGTTGTACGAGTTGGACTAGATGTGTGTGGTATACTTAATACAGTGGTCAATGACATCCCTATAAAGAGCAAAGAATTGGAGTGGTGTGAAAATTCTTTGATGACGCCTCAAAACACCTAATTTCTTAGAGGCTTATTTAGTTAGAGAGATAATGTTGTGATCCTTTACAGAAAAATCACGAGAAACAGAAAGTCATTTATAGGTTGTTGTTATTATTATTATTATTATTATTATTATTATTATTATTATTATTATTATTATTATTATTATTATTATTATTATTATTATTATTATTATTATTATTATTATTATTATTATTATTATTATTATTATTATTATTATTATTATTATTATTATTATTATTATTATTATTATTATTATTATCTTTATCTATATCTGTGGTCACTGACGAGAAGGATCATATACTTTAGACAAATTCCCAAGTCTTCTAATAAAATTAAGAAAATAAGAATGTCTGAATTGTTTGCTTTCGAAGATGTTATAGTTGTGGAAAGGATTGATGAGTAGAAAGATGGCAATATGAGTTTTGGAGTCCTTAAAAACATCCATGTTTTATCCGTTCCATTTACTAGTTGAAAAAGATCAGAGATCAGTTACTCATTTGCAGTTAGCTGCAACATCTTTTAGAATGGAAAGAAGTTACGGAATGGAGAAGTCGTCGGCATAGAAATGTATAGAAGATGAAGTGATAGCGAGTTTGACAACGAAAATAAGAAAGAGTTGGACATAGAACAGAACCCACTGATAAACATTGCTATTGATATATTTAAAGGATGAAAAGTGACCGTCTACAACAATTGTAATAGAACAACTGAAAAGGAAATAAAGAGAGAAAGCCAATGAGGGAAAAAGATGGATATCAAAAGAAGGAATTTTCGAAATCAAATCATTGTATCAGACTTTATCAAGGGCTATTAATATATTCACTGCTACAGCAAAAGATTTTTGCTTGAACCCTTTCTGAATCTTTAATTTTTTTTCTTAGAAAAATTAATTTATTTGATGTCCCTTCACATTTTATTATAATAATAATAGAATAGGATTGTTGCACCAGTCTGGTCTGCCCACTGCTAAATTTTTAAAACTATGCAAATACAATTAGGGGAGGGGGGAAAATGACAAGAAAGAAGTTTTAAGAAAAACTTCAGGCACGTGTTACTTATTGTTGGACTCGGCCATGAACTTGGCTGAATTTTACCGAGCCCGAGCCTGAGTCCGGAACTCGTACTGAATATCACTTAACTATATATTATATAATATATATATATATATATATAGTATATATATATATATATATATATATAGTATATATATTATTATATATTATATTATTATATATATATATATATATGCTTTATTAAAACTTACGGCACAAGTATCCGGATGGGCAACGACAGTATGCCATATCTCTCGGGTTCTGCATGTGCAGAACATATGCATAATTGAGTACAGCTTTCGAAATTCAAAACTTCTGGAAGTTCATAAAGTGAATCGTAGACTCTGTTAAGTAGTCTATTATTAAAATAATTTGTTTGTCCAAAGCCTCGCACAACTTCGACACCATCCTCGTTACCACCTTGAGACGTTGTGTAGATCGAAACACCCAAACCTCCTAATAAGAAAAGAGCAACGAAAGCCAAAACTCCAAATGAGTTTGCATCAAGACCCGTGGCTGCAGTCTCTGCAGCCCCTGGCAGTGTAAATGAAAATAGTGGAATGGTGAAAGCCACTGAAGTGTTGAATGCAGCTCCTCTGTCAAAATTGAAGAATAAACGTCCTTCCTCTTCTAGTGGCTCGTTGAGAATGTCATGAACAGTTTTATCCATTTCCTTTTGCTTGAGGATATCTTCCTGCAATATTGAAGACTCGCAAACAATCCATAGTGGGATACACAACGCAAAGCATCGCAGAAATATGGATTTTGTATTCATCGTACCTAAAATCAATATATATATATATATAATATATTATATATATATATATATATATATATATATATATATATATATATATATATATATATATATATATATATGGGCCTAGGGTAGAGTTTCATGGTGTCAAAACCAACACCCGACCTCCTCATTAGAAACTATTAAATTTAAATGAACCTTAAGTTTAAAGGAAAATAGTTCTCACCAGATCATTAATATATATATTATATTATAATATTATATATATATATATAATTATATATATATATATATATATATATATATAATATATATATTACATAATATATAATAGTATATATATATTTATATATTATATCATCGTCAAAATTTCAGTCTTAATGGTAATTTTATATATTACAAATCTACAATAAATGCATGACACAGTAACATTTGTTTGTCGACGGGAGGATCTGCCCCCTACCCCTCAACTCATGAATGGTGGGGTATAAGGAAATGTTTAATAGCAAAGGGTAAATATTATATATTTGTTAAAATATAAAGAAATTCATTAATTTTACGAATCATTTTTATACTGTTGGTTATAAATGCGTGATCCCTATTTATTTTAAATTTACCGTAACACATTTTTTTTATGTATTCTCTGTTGGGCAATGGCGGGAGACCTACTAAAGGACACCTACTAAAGGACACCTACTAAAGGACACCTACTAAAGGATACCTACTAAAGGACACCTACTAAAGGATACCTACTAAAGGACACCTACTAAAGGACACCTACTAAAGGACACCTACTAAAGGACACCTACTAAAGGACACCTACTAAAGGACACCTACTAA
>JABUQX010093762.1:0-18957 GCA_015478945.1 Trachelipus rathkii | reverse complement strand
TTACCGTCCGCCGGTTAGATAGCTTGACCGAACGCCCCCATTATAACCCCAGGCGCCCCAGCCGGGGGTCCCATTTAAGAGGGATGGGCTAAACCTGAGCTAACTACAGACATTCATGATCCCAAAATGAATCTGTCTTAGAAACAGAGGGTTAGAGATCAGCATACTTCTCAACAGCTTGGTATGTCTGTCCTTAGTATGTAGGAGATGCAAGATCAAAGGGTTGCAAATTCGCAATATCTGTTGTCTCAGTCAACCGTACTACGTTCTAAAAAAGGCCGATCTTAGGGAATCGGGATTCAGCCGGAGGAGGCGCTGCTCCGAATCACATACCGTCCCTACATCTGAAAAATTTAATACATCAACTATCGAGAAATTACATATCAGGCATATTTGCCTACAGGAGACTATAAGTAACGAGAAATTATAGCCAAAGCTAGCAATGAGCAAAGGAGATCAGATGATAGGTTTATTAGGAAAAAGGGGTGGGGCAGAGATAACTGGAACTCAGTTCAGATCGTAAGCGTAAAGCAGGAAGCAATAAAATGAAATAGATGCTTAGTTGTATGAGAGTAAACTATGAATGTAAGCGCACCATAAAGAACCACACAATAGTGACCGGAAGGCCGTGACGAGATCAGGGGGGTGATGGATAAGTCAGCATAGTGAAACGGAACTAGGTCATGCTGAACAGTAGCCGAACTTAGAAGGCTAAATAAACTAAGATTTCAGGGAATTTGCAGCACTAGACAGTTATGACCAAAGTCGATATCTCCAACGTCTTTAGAACAAAAACCTAATGTAGAGTTAATAAGCCTAGAGCGTAGAAACACCATTAATTACACCGTGTTCTGATGAACTGAGATGATAGCTTGGATACCATGTATGGTGATCCTGCTAGGATAGAAAAAGGCGCATGAGAAATATTGTTATTCAAGACTATGGGGATTGGTCATGTATGGGGTTGTTTAAAAGAGTTCGATTTGAGGGGTTTGCGATAGTAAGCACATATGCAATAGAGGGAGTGATGATAGCACTTAATTCTAGCTTCGTTAGACGCCCATGAATACAGAATGTCCCCACATCTGTAGAACTATCCACACCCCTCTAATAGAGGTCCAACACACTATCGTTAAATAAACTGAAGGTAATCGATAGAGCGTTACTGAAAGTATTGGTATTCTATACTTCTCGAATCAGTTGTAAGTGAGTGGAATGCAGGTCAGCCATATACTAGGCGAGGTGTACTCGACTCTAAGACTCGGCTATGGTATTTCACGATTATTATGGTCGGCACGTGGGTAGAAGAGGCTCAGGCACTTTAAACACAGCTTTTCTAGACATTTAGCGGAATGGAGGCGATTGCTCTAGCTACAGTGTGGTCATTAAAGTTTACCTCATAAGAAGGAATGCATCGAGCACCTTTCTATTATACATCCAATCGACCATCACCTAAACGTACCCGTAACTAGGAGTTAGAACACAAAAGACCTCGGCTGTAATTGTCAAATGTATCCAACATTAGTCCATAGGCTAGAGAGCTTAAGAAAATACGATAGATATATAGTAATCACACTATACAGCGTATATGTTAGAAATATGAGAATATGCACTAAGGTCGACTTCTCTGAAGTTTACTGTTCGAATGCGGCGTTCTCCGCTGTTATTTTTTGAAGTTACTGCGAAGTTGTCGATATTCTCATCGTGCACTTCTTATCAGTTGTTACGCGGTTTGGACTGGTTAGAGCAAGAAGGTTGCCATCTGTGCTTTTATCGCTAACCCTTACTGCTCGTTTTTCTTTTCTTGATTTAATGCGGTCGTTTAAAATTTTGAAGACCGGTCCCCAACAATTAGGTCGCTTAGCCCCTCTTTTTAATGGTTTGGCACCTTTCGATAGATTTCGGGCCTTAAGTATGACTCACTCGATACATTAGGCAAGGCCTTACTCAAAATTGAACGGTCTGTTCAATTGTAGTTTTAAAATTTAGCGCTCTATAAAAGGTAGATAAGTCAAAGCGAGGAAAGGATTATCATCATAAGAGTACGTAAGAAAACGCATTCATCATACTGTTATATATACTGAGAAGGTGTACGAATTATTTTACGTCTGGCAACGCTAGAAGAGACAGAAGACTTTTAATGTTCTCAAAAAAGATAGAGGATTCGTTATTCTTCCTGAATGAAGAGAAGCTTTCTCTGTCCTCAAATGAGAAGAGGAAATTTATCTATTAAAATAAGTATCTACAAATGGGTTTTGTTGATATGGGCACTCAAAAAGATGGAATGAAGTCATCACGGGATAGACCACTGCTAAGGAGGTGATTAAGATCCGTCAAAACGAAAGAGGTAGCTCATCTAATTCAAAAGTAGCGATGAGTACAAATGTGGTTTGAGATGCATTCTAAGCCATGGCCATGCTAGTACATCTTATCAGTTTTTCAACGCATAGAATGTTTTTAATTGTTATAACTTGACTTTTTTCAAAGCAGTAGAAAGAATTAGTGATCTTCCTGAAGTCAAAGAGTGAATATTGAAAATCAGACCAAAAGAAAGAGAAATCATCATCAGAAAACACTGGAAGAAACTGATCAAAAAATAAGAAAGGAAAATCTTAAAGAAGTCGAACCAGTTTATGCCTCAAAAGGACGATGGCAGATTCATACCTTCAACAGAGGAATTGAAGGATCATCTCTAGTGACTCAAAACGACATACCTGCGATTCAGATCTGCAACGAGTGAGACGGTTTTGTCTCCATCAACCTTGAATAGATTCATCTCAAATGAAAAAAAAGTAAATTCAATATAGCTTCAAAATGGACGGAAAAGGAGGCATCTTCTAAGAGACGTAGACGCGATTGTTAACTACTACTATACGCCAGAATAGGAACGGGGAAGTCATTCCAAATCAACGCGTGAAGAGTCATTCTTCATCTCCAAAAGGAAGTCATTTCTACTTTAAAGAAGAAGAGTTCTCTCGACCTCACAAAAGAAAAGTCGTCCCTTCAAAGAAGAGAAACAAGACATCTCCAAAGCAGTCGAAAATTTTTTTTTCACACGTCAAAAGAAGAGAATCATCTCAAGAGTGAAGTATCTTGTTTTGCAAACAAAAGGGAGGTCATTCTTCTAGGAGATGAAGATATAAGAGTAAAAGGTTAGTTCAGCATTTGAAAAAGATGAAGTGGTGGAGGCTGAACACAATAAATAATGGAAAGAAGAAATTCCAAAAGGAAGTTAAGGAAGAAAAGTATTTAATAGCTCAACATTCGACAAACTAAAGAAGAGATATCTGTAGCTCGAAAGAATGAAACTGACAGAATGCCTTGAAGTCATGCTAGATACACGCAACACTAATTTGCCAAGAAATTTTTTCAAGACAACCCAGTAAGAGCTAATTAAGACAAAAAATAAGTAGACATGACATGGATTAACAAGGTTGATAAGCTGATTAGTTAACCTATTTTAGTATTTATCCTCAGAACTATTTTAGATTATGGGTGAAGATACCTTATTATCTATATGTTATGTAATATATATTTAGACTATAATAATTAATTATTGACTATTATTGATACTTACATATTATTCATATCTATTATTTATAAATTTTATAATTAATTTATATTATTCAATATTAATTGAATGCACCGAAAAAAATACAAAAAAGCCTTGACCAAAACAAAATAATTTCAGTTATTGGATCATTTCATCAAACACAATCGGTGAAATTATTATTAACAGAGATACTTGAAAGGGGTCTATATTGAAAATCCCGAAACATGTTTTTTCACACTGTCATGGACTATGTGACTATAATCGATGTAAAATCCCCAAAAAACCTACCATCTAAAAACTTGACACTTCCAATTAGACATAGGACACTTTTTCAATCCCCTCCCCCTATCCCTACCCTTCTTAGAACCATGCATTGATTAATCAAATTTAATAAATCTTTCAGTCTAAATCGTTACGTAGTAGGTTAGAGAGGAATGACAGTCCTCATCAAAAACCTAATAAATACCCATATTAACATCCTCATTATGAAATGACATCCGTCCGTCGAGGCCACGGGTCATCCTTATTCTTCGTATGAACAGTAAATCCACATTAATCCCATAACTAGGCTCCAAGGTCACAATTCTACAAACTTTCATTCAAGCGTTCTTACTTGAAAATAAAGCGGGTATGAGCATAAGCTTAAAAGTTCATTAAAATAAGTAACCATAAATTACAATTTCAAATGTCTACTAACTACAACTCCTTACTACTACTACTCACTACTATTTCGACTATTACTACTACAGGTACAATACTAAATGTCTCAATAGGTAAGTAATAACAGAATTACAATTATAAATAATAATTTAATAATAATAAAATAATAATTAATAATAATGAAAAAATCCAATAATATATAATACATTAATAAACTAACCTAACTAAAAGAATACATACTAATTAAAATACATAATAAAAATACTTAAACCTCAATAATGATAATAATAATAAAATATAGACATCTTATAATACATAATAATAATACATAATAATAATTAATAAATGATAATCATAATTAATATTAATAATATACCATAATAACTAACTTTTATCATTCAACACACATCACACAACATCACACAACTAACGAACGACTACACACGCTAGAGACCTACTTCATAAACACCCACAACCGCACACACACCAACAACAAGCAAGCAATACAGAAACACGATCAACAAACTCTTCATGACACACACACACGACACAAACACACACACCCCAAACTAAACGAAACACACCAACAAAAACAACGATAGTAAGCTAATAAGTAATAATAATAAACTAATAATTAATAATTAGAATACATCAATAAATAATAATTATTTTTCAGTATAAATAATATCCATTAACATACTCAGAACTTATCTCTTTATAGGACTTCCTCTTATCCTTGTCTTTTTTATTTTCACTGCTGGCGTTGGGTATAAAATAACAGAACAAACTATTTAGGAAAAAATTATTTGTTAAACTTATCTAAACTATATTTGCCACATTTTGAAAATTTTAATAAGTTACCATATAAAAAACATACCACGAACTAAATTAACATTTAATGTTATTATTATTATTATTATTACGATTTATGTTTTTATTAATTTTATTGATTTGCATTATATTATTATTTATTATTATTAATACCTACAAAACGAAATGTAACGCTTACTCATCTTATCATATATATTAGAATTTCTCAGCTCTTCCGAATGTCCTACTAACTTACAGTAAATACATACTGACCATAGTGGACACTCTACACTCACCACAGTAAGTAGACTACTGATTATCCTTTACTATTCATCGATATACACTGCAATATCTATTATTATTGATTAATTATTTTGTTTAATTACTATTATTATTATGTATTACTATTATTCAAATCAACATTATTATATATCAATAACCGTAGAAATCCATTCCACAACACACACTACGCAATATATGTTTTGACCGACGCTCAGAATCTTAGTTGCATTCAGCTTTCGTATGCTTTCTTCACTCTCTTTTGATAATTGCCTCTCAGTTTTAGCAGTTGCCAGCGAATCAGAAAACTTAATGGTTCTTTGTTGTACTTTCATTCATGCATTTTGTATTCGTAAACTATTTACTTCCATATATAGAGTGGCATTTAGCATCTCGAGACTGTTGGTCATGTACACAAATCATCCTTGTAGTAGAGCAATGACGATGTAAGGAAGGAAGGATTAAGGCACCGCACAAAACAATACAAGGGAAGGCTTCGATCGACAAGGAGGGAATATTTACATAAGATACAGAAGAAATGAAAGAGTAAAGAAGCTTTTGAAATGAGAAGTAAAGAAAGTGGTCAGAAAATGGTATTGCCTCAGACGAAGAAATGAGATAGAATTAAAATTAAGACCATAGCAAGTCACGAACACGTTGAGAATGAATGATAGGTTCTTAGAGGAATGATGAATGAGTATACTGAGAACAATTCGACAGATTACTGATATGTTGTAATGGACGATCTGGGTGCTCTTGAAATATACTGGCTTTTTCAGATCACTTGGCTTCTGGATATATCGATGTAACTTGCGGCTCATCGGGAGTGTCCCGCATACTGTGTGCAGGTGGTGATGTCTTATGAATTCTGTAGGCCGACTTCAGTTCTATACATACCGGAACTTGGTCGACCTCTAGTACCGAAGTAGTGCCTCGGGATGATGCCAATATATCGTGTACTCCAACTCTTAGTTTGTTGGATAGCATCGAGAGATTTGTGATCTTCGACGAAACTGTGGCTGGTATCGCAATTTGATTTTGTTCGGGCACTTCCCCAAGTCGTCGCACCTTAAGTTCTTGGACATAGTACTGTCTAACTTGACTTTGGAATAAAATTCTGGTATTAAAATTTTTGAGTTCCTTATCGGCCTTCTGAGAGTATGCCGATTTAACGAAGTAATCATAAGTACATCAGATAAATCAATTATTTATCTCAATTCATAAATTAACAATGACGATTTACATTCTAAATCAAGAAACATTGTCTGAATCAAGTGAAACTTGTTTCGCATTACGAAGGTTTTGTGTGCGATCTTTTGGAGTTCTCAACGCATAAACCCAAATGCTTCAGCAGGAATCGCCCCTTTGATGCGTGGTGTAGAACGGGTTCAGTTTTCCCAGCAGACTCGATGGATAGGTCTCGAGTCATTTGTTAACAAGAGTAGACCAGATCCTCAGACCTTATGGATACTAAAAAAACACGGAATTTTAGATGACACATATGACCGATAAAATAACAAATTACACATTGCACAGGAGGGCAACTCTGTTAAGAAATATTGAGTAACACCAGAAGAGAAAATATATATGCCCCGAAATTTGTACGAATATTAGTGCCCGAAATATTTGAGTAAAGGACTCCGTTCACACCTTAATATTACGACATAATCCAATAGGCGCAAATCGAATTCGCTATAGAATTTCTTGCAAGAGTGTCTTTATTAAACTCTTGGCGATCTCGCTTTATTTTATATTTTTAGTTTAATTATTCTTTTTCTTTGTATAGCGTTATTTCCAATGGTTGAGGATTATTGAGCATAACAGCTGAGTCAGAGTTGTGGAACGGACTAATTAATATATAGATGGTTAGACTTGATTATTCTAAATTGATATAATTTTAATATTAAAAGATATATTTGACACTCGAATTTAGAGAAAAGTCAAACATATACGAAAGATATATATTTCCAGTTCGACATAACAGAATAATTAAATAATAATAAATATTTAAAAAATGTCAACAGTAGCATCAGTTTCATAAAGACAGTTATTCGATTTTGACAAGGAAATATGTTCACAAACGAAAGAAGTTCTACTGTCAGTTTGATTTTTGGAGTCGAGTTTGTCTCTGCCAACAGAAGTTATTTACTCACGAAACTGGAAAATTTTCTTCCATCCTTAAGTTTGTTTCCGTTTTTCTTCATCATGATATTAATTCTTGGATTAATCTTACGTAACGTCACTAAATATATTAAGACATTGACGCTTATTATGTATATATCTATATATATATATATATTATTTCCAGAAGAGATAGCTATACATAGTCTCTTTTCCCAGTAAAAACAATAAATTATATCATGAATTCAGATTGATTACAATTTACACTTACATAAGATGTGTCTAGACACCAATTTGGTATTGAGTGAGTCAAACCAGCAAATATGTGGTTGTAGTTCACTACCTTTAGTTTAGTAATATAATAGATGAATATTTGTGTTGATAATTAAGGGTAACTATATATATATATATATAGCTGCAAATAAATATGCAAGATACATTTTTTGTAAACCTAACTTATGATGCGTGCCACATGTGTAGTGTCAACGAGCAAGCATTTTAGCTTATATATTCGGCTTGATCTCGCACACATGTTGAACCTTTTCTAGAAATATTTTAGCTTAAAAAAGGTAAAGAAAAAATATGAAAAAAGAAAAAGACAAAAAATTATGTCAGCAGTTACTCGATGCATTGCAAATTTCCAATTATATTTTACTACCTTTGTTTTATGTTTTGAAAAGTGAGATAAGGTTTGAAAAGTTATAGGCTTGTCAGTAGTGACTATTTTTCGAGTCTCTCGGCGCGTGGCGCGCCTCGATGGTAAATCAAAGCAGAAGCTTGTTACGCGACGACTGATATATGTTGCGCAGTAAACTCAAGGAGGGTGCGTAGTGATGCAGATCACGCCAAAATAAATATAACACAGGCATATTGGCTTTGACACCATATCGATTAATATGTAGAATGAGTATTCAATGTGATGCTATTACATATGTATTTATGACTTTTCTAACAATCATATTGTTAGTAGAGGTGGAAAACAACACCGTACCCACACCAACCACACTACATACAGACAACGAACTCTAACAGTTGCATCTCCATTTCTTACCTTATCCCAACCTAGCACCACATATCAACACCCACAAACTCTAGCATATTAATCATATTGTTAGTTACAACAACTGTCCTGAAGGGCTATATCACACACACAGGCGAAAAACCTTTGTAATAGAAGATCTGAATCATGGTCAGATATCGTTGATATAAATGTGCTCGTATTGATTATCAAATCCTATATCAATATATTTAGAGAATAATATATAAATTGGAATAAAATTATATATAATGATATATATAAATATGTGAGTATGTTTAGAATGAATATATGTACACCTACTGCGAATAATGATACTTAGTAAGTTGATGTGTTGTGATTATATATAAATTTATAACGTATATTGATGTGTTATTTGTGATATGATATTATATGAATATTATATATATTTAGTATCATAATATATATTGTAGTATATAATATATATATTGTATATATTATTAATTATATATTAAAAAGGATATATATTAGTATATGATATAATTATATAGTATTATAGTTATATATATTAAGATATTTATGTATTCATAGAGATATAAAGATCTCATAGGGTTCACACTCGGCTGGCGAGGTCTTCAAGACCTAGAGAGTTATGATAATTGCGTTTTCTACCTGAACTAGACAAGAAAATGCCAAAAATTTTATTATTATCTTATTAATTGCTAAAACATACAAAAGCTATTCGTCTCCTAGCACACTTAGGCAGATGCGTGTATTCTGGACATCCAACTAACTTGTAGAAGTTACACTAACTGTTTCAACAGTATATGGAGGGCGTTGATGACGTGATATAGAAAATAAGTTAAAAGTCTGCAATAGAATTTAAAGTTCTGATAAGTGGATAAAGTGATTTATATCATAGATAATTATATTTTATCTATAAATTGTTATACGAAAGGTTATATAGTATAATTAAAGATTTATATATAATATTATTTTATCTTACATATTTACATATTAAATTACAATATATATGTATATTTTTGTTTAACTAGGAATAATAATCACAAATATACAGTAGGAAAGGTTACCTGCTTTTGTTGTAAGTAGAAAAACATACTTTAATATTGTATTATTTTTCGAATAACCTATATATTATATTTTTGATCACTTATATATAGTATTTTGTATATATGAAGAATAGACTAATTATTTTGTAATACATTTATGTATATTGTGTAAAGATAGACATTATTTTAATAAAAATAAAAACTTGTTTACTAGAAAATAAAAGGTTGGCATTAAATTTTTCCACGGAAAAACATGATCTATAGGGCGATCAACTTAAAAGTCACCATAAAGAGTACAGTAATATATAGACACCGTTATATCAAATAAGCAGCCAGTGAGTATTAGGCATATATATATAGATATTATCCATTCTCCACACCCTCCACACCACCTTTTATATACTGTTATATATATTACTAGCTATTATAGCTTGTCGTTGATATAGCCATACTATTTACTATTAACTGAAATAATATATATATAAGTCACTTAATATACTACTCCTTCATCAAACATTACAATAAGGACTTTAAACTACGCTTACAATATTATTATTAGATATTTCTATGTTTGGATTAAATCTCACCTTGTAGTTCTTAAAAACCTTTTTTTATAAAAATATAATAATAAAGCTAAAAATGTGGGGCTGTATTTAATATATATAAAGTATATAAACATATATATAATAACTTATATATTTATTATTTAATTATATAAATTTATATTAATATTAGTAATAATAAACAACTTTAATAGTAACATGGCTGGTATATATATTAATTTTCCTATAATATACATATATATAATATATATTATAACTATATTTCTACTCTTCTCGCCCTATCTGACCAAACCTGTCTTAATAGAAGGTATAAGCCTAATATGAAAGCATAATAGTGAAGCTTGCTAATTGCTTGAGACCCATGACTGGATGCTAACATTGCCCATTCTCCTGGTGAGCCCAGGATACAGTTAGAATAAAGGAGCAGCCAATCTAAGTCAAGCAAAGGCAATAAGGTGCAAAATAAATGAAATGTACTAGAGGTAACGCGCAACTCAGAAATAACAGAGGCATAATGAACCTTAACGACAATATATCGTAATGGTATGGAAATTTTTTTACTAATGTGACATAAATAATTATTTCATATACAATATGCCAGGCTATCCAATTCACAGTGAAGAGTATTTCTCTATTTTCGATAAAAGATACTTGCGCTCGCTGTGTGTTTGTTTGTTTGTAGTGTTGCTTTTTAATGTTTGTTGTTGCTGCGCAGGGCACATCACACACACACACAAAGCTAAGGAATGACCTCAATATGCTGAAGGAGGTATATTTTATGTTGTGTTAGTTTGTTTATTAGTTATGCTGTTAGTGTATAGTTGATGCGCCACGAATATACATATCTGATACGCTTAATGCATTTATATTAGTAGTAGAGTGATTTAGCACGATAATACAGAATATACTTAATAGATTACTTAGCCTTGCGTATATAGTAAATGTATAACTATCAACATAGTACAATGAAATCTAAAGAGACTGTAACATATATCATATACATTTATTAGTATTTATCTATGCATTGTCTGACTATCAATGACTCTAATTTTTATCTAATATTATAATTTAACATATGATTTTATAAATTATTAACAAGACTTTATATATACGTTAATAATCACTTCGTACCTATATTAGATGAATGGACGTATGTAAAAACTTAATCATCTATGTATTTATATTGACGAATCACTAAGCAACTACTCGATCTATACTATCACAAGCACATACATTCACTATTAGTATCTCGAACATATTATATTACCCCGAAACACACACGAAATATATTTCTATAAAGATCCAAAAAATTCACTCCTAAAAAAATTAACTTTCATCCAACTACAAGAGTATCGACAGTAACTGAAATCAAAAGTACAATTCTCTTGAACAAATCTACAAGACGATTTGGACTCTATGCTGGAACTAACGAGATTAATGAATGCCAGCATACAACTAAACTATGAGACACTAACACCAATAACTCTCTATATAACTCCTATACAAACACCCAAGCAATATTACGGCACTTGTAAACATAAGTGGCACATTAAAAATAGATAAACAACACTATCACGACTAATTAATATAAACTAAGATATCACTTGTTAATCGATTAACCTAACCACTTAGCACTAGCATGCTCTCGAAGATAGCGTACTAACTGCAGTAACTTTATCAATCATGGGAAGACGACAAACAGATGACTGATGATTTATAACGCCCAATCCTCTGCGATAATCTTTGAGAGCTCACAATTGACTTGACTAATCGATTTGATGGCTTATAACATAGCCAACTTGAAGAAAGTCAAAAACTATTCAAGTCGTAGCGGCTGTTACTGTATATTTTTATGAATTACCTTTAAAACGAGTACTATTTATAACTTTCTACCTTCATTCATCCTTTCCATATTATAGTTCGTATTTATATTTGATTTTTATAATTTATAGTGTTGAATCGAATATCAATAGAAATTTATGCAAAGAAGTTTTATATCACAATCAATTTCTCAACTAAATGATAAGATGTCTAAATAAATTTCACATGATGTTGATCAATTTACTCTTTAACCATTTCTTTCATTATCTAAACTAACATTATTGATTTTTTAGAGCATCATTTGCTATTATTCTTCATAATTCCTTTCAGGTTCTTCTCTCAAAACCAGACAGTAAAAATGTTCTCCTGATTATTTTCTCCTTTCTTTCACTTTCTTAGCTCGCTGAGTCTGGTTTCTATAATCAAATGATAAATACTTAAATATTATTAATTAAGAATGCCTAATTCCGATCTTATAGAAAGGCTTAAAGAATCATATTAGTATATTCAAAAAACCAGAATCAATTGATAAAAATAACTAGCCTATTATTAACGATTCCAAATTAAAATCTGAAGCCTTATTCTTTTCTCCTACTAATTCATGGATACTAGTTACATCCACTTCGATTAGACACCTCTCAACACATTAACTCCTCCTTCACGCTCAGTATTCTTATTCGTATGGATACTCGTATTTAGTTTATAGGTTTATATATATACAGATTATGATTAATATACTAGATTATATTACTATACAATAATAATATATAAATAATAATTCAGTATCTAGAAACTTTGTTTACTAATATAGTTAATAAAATATCTAATTATAATTATATAATTTAATACTAATATAATATCTATTTATCTAAAATAACTAAGCATAAGTATATAAATAGAATTTTTAGTAATTAACTCTTGATTTTTGTCATCAAAATGAAATCAAAAAATCTAATCTCAAATAATTAAGTCATATATTTTTACAAATATTAAGTAACTACTTAAATTTGTTTGTTATTAACATAGTATATATATTAACTAATGATATTAGGTAATATCTAAGAATTACCCTTATAATACGGTCGTAATTTAATCATAATAAATTGAGAAAATTAAGTGTATAAAGTATTTAAAATATAATCAAATTACAAGCGCGATCTAGTATTTTTTAAAATAAGTTTTTTACTAATATATAGAGGTTATTTTTTTTTTTTTCAGTACTATTTTCCTTTCAAAAGAACTATATTCTATCTTAAATTTTTTTTTGTTTTTTAGATATGAATATTTATTATATTTTTATATTGTTTGTGCGAGTTTTTTATTAATATTTTTCTGTTAACATATATAGTTATAGTGAGAACAGTCACGCCGCTAATTGCACGAATAGAGCGACAATACCCTTAAAATTAGTAACATCCTTACAATTCCTATATTATACATAAACTATAGACATAGTCACAGGATGAAGGCAAAAATACAGGTTACCTACTTGCTTGTGGGGTAATCGTCATAATGGGGCCTCCAATTTGTGTTTAGAGCTGGTAGGTAAAACTTTAGTACAGAAATATAGCATGCATACTCAGAGTAAATAAAGATAAATGAAAAAAAAAGAACAATAAGAATAAAAATAAGAAAAGATAAAAATCTCAAATAACATTACAATGTAGTTAGTCTGAAAAAGATGCAATACTTTATCAAATATTCAATATATCTTGTTTTTATTTTAACGTGCTATTAAAGATAGTGAATACAGTTTAAATAAATACAAAATATATACAAAGTATATGTGTAATAGAAAGTCACTTAATTGATATGTGAGCTTGATAAATAATTTTATTAAGTAAATAATATGTTAGCATTCACTGGAAGAGAACAGCACGAATATTTGAGTAGGCAGATTTTTATGTACTCGTTGAGATAATATGTGCAATATAGCAAGTATTATATTTAAATTAAATTTTCTTTGCTATTATTTTTCTTCTTTACTAAATACTCTCCTTAAATGGTGATAGAGTTAATGCCGATTGATAATAATGTGATACGGTGATAATCTTATACCTGACATTACTAGATGGCTACAGATAGTTACTAGTTATGTTAGATCTCTATCTGAGTCTTCGAGGACGACGAGGTAGTACTAATCTCACCTCCCTCGTGTATGAATGGGCCCGTGAACCCCGCTTAACTCGAGATTTAGTCTTATTAATACTCCAATAATATAATAGTACCCATTAATACTAATGACCCACTGATATTATTACCTAAAAGCAGCCGCTGCAAAGACATTCCTCGCCGTGGCATCCATCGAGCTCTGATCCTCCATCCCTTTACATTTGCCGTTTAATACATTATATTACCTTATTAATAGATCTTATTTGATAGTATTATGCTCCCTGACCCGTAAAAAAAATAAAAAATAGCCGAATATTATCTTTACCTTTATTTATGTATCTGATTAATTTTATTGTACATTTTTCTACTAACTTAATTATATTAACTACAAGGAATACTTCGCCAAAAATGTTTAAGTCTTCTCTTTGTCTGTGGCGCTGTAGCTATTGTAGATTTTCAGATGTTTTTAAATATATTTCTATGATTATTTTTTTTTTTTTATTTTTTATTTTAGTTTTTTATTATATTTTTTTACAGATTTCCAGAATTTTATACAATTTTGCAGACTAGCCATTATCTAACATATAGTATCCTATTGTCTTCCTATATGTATATATATTTTGTGTGTTTTATTGAATCGTTAGCCCAGTTATGTCTTGGCATTTGAAAAAAGCAGCTATCTCCCATTTATTATATTTCTCTAAAACTCATTCATTCATTTAATCTTTATTTTAGTCAATTATTACTATTATGTTCTAGAATAGTCTAATGTTAATATATATAATATTTTAGTTATATATAATATATTAGGTACTTTATTAAGGGTGTCTCCCGTCTTATAACCATATAATGAAATATATTGTTGTATGATATATTATATTTTAATTATATTACCTATAAAGAATTAAATAGTGTATTGAATTATTACAATAAATAATACTATATGAGTTTATTTGTATTACTATTATACGGGGTAAGTATATAAGGTGATGAATATACTAATTAATATATTAAATAATAATATTTTGATGTTATCTTAATATTACTACCTATTTGGACTGTATATTGTTTTTAATTTGAATATGACATGATGCTCTGCTTACAATTTATTTTTGCGTGTTCGGAAATATGCCAGAGATGATAATATTTTTGAACTACACTTAAATGTTTTACTTTTATTTATTTACAATTGTTTATATATTATATGATAAATTATAGTCTAAGAAGACAGAATAATGTAGATAATCAAGAAAATTAAGTCTGTAATTAATCTAGAATCAAAGGATAATTGTTTATATTTTAGTTGTTTAAAAGTAGGGGTATAATATAAGCGATTTAAGAATATAAGTGATATATTAGTATATTTTTAAGGTTCTGAGCCGTGTAATATTTAGAATGTATCAGTGCATTTTGTATAGATTAATATACTTTAATGCATAATTTGTAGTGACATATATAGTTTTCAGCTACTATGAGGGAGTTGAGATAATTATTCATGTGATTTTTTCAATTGTATTATTAATTATGATATATGATATTATTGATCTATATAATATATATAATTGAATATATATTTATTATTAATATATTATATATATATATTATTATACCTATTATATTTAATTACTAGTTAATATATATAATGTATATATATGATATATACTATATATAAATTAATAATGTATAGATTATAATATGTTAATATTAATATATTATATTAAATATAGTATATTCATTAATTAATTATACTTATAATACTATATTAATATTTATACGATATATATTTATATACCTATATGTATATATAATATATTATACCTATATAATAATTAATTTAAAAATATACATCATATAATATAATATTTTATTTACTATATACCTATATATTTATAATTATATTAATATATCTATATTCATATATTATATATTGTAATATATCTATTATATACTATTTAATAATAGTGATTAAAAGTTCTACTCATTGAAAATGTAACGTTCGCAGATGCTAGGCCTAGACAAATTTAGTCTAGATCTGAAAATGGTCAGTGAAGTACAATGCTAAATATACTATGCGTATTTAGTTAATATATATCGTATATAATATATAAATTATAAATAAATAATATATAATTATATTTAATAATCATATTATAAATACATATAAATAAGTATAAATTATGCCAAAAAATATAATCTTTATATTATATATATAATATACTTATACAAGATATATAAATTTTTAATTTTAAAATAAATCCATGGGTCGTGAAGTTACATGCTAGGGACATAGCTGGAGCGGAGTAGCAGTAATTTTAATTAAAGAACTCCGTAGCCTGAAACACGGGTTCCATAGAGCTCCGGAGATTTCCGTAGCCAACCCAGCATTAAGATGTTTGCGGCTGGGATGGTCTACTTCCAAACTAAAGAGAATAATGCAATGTAATTATTATCGCTATAAGAGTGGAGAGTCCATGAAATCACAGATAGATGTTATTAATGAACGATAAAGAAAGCAGAAATTATGTAGTAGATAAAACAAAACCCTGAAGAACTTCACTATTATTAGGGATTTAATGGGTTGAAAATTGCCGTCTACAGGAGCTCATATAGGGCAATCTGAAAGGCAATAAAAAATGTCACAAGGAGAAAAGTATACACAGAATGAGGGAAGTTTGGAAAACATTGCTTTGTGACAAACCATATCAAAATGCTTCCGATACTAAAGTAAAATGGTTCATCAAAAACTCAAAGGATGAGATTGAAAGAATGGAAACATCAGGAATCAAACGTTCCTTGCGGAAAAAATATTTGTGATCAGAGATAAGTTTATAAGAATTAAGATATGAGTGAATCTTCTAGCTTAAATATAGATTTGAAAACTGAAAAAGAAAGAATTGCTGGAAGATTAAGACGAGTCCAATTTTTCCAGCACAAGCTGAAAAAGCAACCTCTTCCGATGGTTTTTTAAATACATTTTGTCCAGACAGCGTGTAAACTTTGAAGCTCTAGTTTTAAGAATCAAATTAGGAATACTGTATGTACCGTATGACTTCAAAGTATTAAACTTAGAAAGAATCTTAATCACCTGAATGATTTGGATGGGGATGAATTAGAGGAGAGAGAATTTTCTCCGAAAGTTTAATATTTTTCGTAATTTTTTTTTAAGGTTTCTATTTAGTACTTTCAAATTTCTATTCAATTCGAATCGTGTTTTTAATATTAAATTTAGTTCAAAATAAGCATTCGCAAACATGTTATTATTTAAGGTTCATATAGATGACTTTAAATGAACAAAATTCATACTGACATTGCAGTTCCTCACATCAATTTTCTGCATGGATGTGTTATTAGTGTTTTTCTCAGTAAACAAAGCAGAGAACAAATTATTTGATGTTTATCCTCTCTCATATATATTTTATCTGCAGGCTGAAATTCAAACCTTTTTTAATAATTTTATTTGATCTTATTTATAAATTTTTCTGATATAAGTTAATAAATTATCTTCCCAAAATTTCTTTCATCCGAAACGTTTATATTTCAGTTCTGATTTGTCAATAGTTTAGACGGACATAAATTGTTGTGTGCTGCTGCTGCAGTCATATACACAGAGATGTTATATTAACCAATTTTGAAAAATGAAGTTGTTAGCAAAATTATTTTAAATCGTTTAATTTTGTATTGAAATAATTCAGATTTTTGTGATTATAAATTCACAAAATTTTTTAAGTACATATCTATAAGTAAATATATATAAATATAGGTCAAAATAAATAATACTAAGTTGAAAAAAATTAAGTGAAATATTTTTTTAATAAACTATCTGTTTAGAAGATTTAAATCTCGTCAATAATTACGAATATAAAGTTGTTGCCTATAAAGGAAGTATCATTCAAACAGCTGTCTGGGGCAGAAAATAACGTCACATTTTCATATATTATCTCACTTCAAACACTGCCTACTGATTGAAAACTAATGTCCATCTTTCAAAACTTCACAAACAATGAGGGGGAAATTGACATCCTAAATAATAATAATAATAATAATAATAATAATAATAATAATAATAATACAATAACATAATAATAATAATAATAAATGTAATAATAATACAATAATAATAATAATAATAATAATAATAATAATAATAATAATAATAATAATAATAATAATAATAATAATAATAATAATAATAATAATAATAATAATAATAATAATAATAATAATAATAATAATAATAATAATAATGATAATGATAATGATAATGACAATGATAATGATAATGATAATGATAATGATAATGATAATGATAAATAATAATGATAATGATAATGATAATGATAAACAAATAACAATAACAATAACATGTAATAACAGTAACAGCAATAATAATAATAATAATAATAATAATAATAACAATAATAATATAATAATAATATTATGTATACATAATAATATATATCATATATTATTAATAATAACATACAAAGATATAATTTGAATGATTTAAATTCTAGCTATGAAATTTTCCTTTTAATTAACTTGGCAGATTGTAGTCATCAGAATGCTTTGTTAACACTTGGACGGACTCTAAAACTGAAACAAATATTTGCCAGATGTACAAAACTTTTCTTTACTAACAAGGCAATAAATTCTGGTTTTTTATATTCATAAGGAAAAACACGAGAAGAAACATAATATAAACTAAAACTCTTTATTGCTATAATGCCTTACAAACATGCCAACAAATAAACATATATATTTTATATATATATATATATATATATATATATATATATATATATATATATATATATATATATATATATATATATATATATATATATATATATATATAACTATATATATATATATATATATATATATATATATATATATATATATATATAATAATAGCTAATCAACGTATTTTGAGACCATTAAGCAAAATCAGAAGTTGAGTGTATATATATA
>JABUQX010093761.1:10000-34549 GCA_015478945.1 Trachelipus rathkii | reverse complement strand
TGATCCACACATCTTCTAACACTTTTAAAGCCACCTTGTTCTTCACAATCAGTCCTTCAATAACTTGACGCATTCTTTCGAAAAAAATATAAATATATATCTTCCCTATACTATACTTAATAAACCAATTTCATTATAATTCCTACAGTTACCCTTCTCTCATTTACCCTTATATTAAGGGTACTATTACTGCCTCCTCCAATCCTCCGGAAACTATATGCTCTCTATAAACATTTTGTTACACAACCTCCAAATTCAATCAATCACCATCCCCCTCCGTTCTTGATCATTTTACCGGTAATTTCATCTATACTGCCAGATTTACCAATTTTCAACTTCTCGCTCTAACAACATTACCCCCTCATTACTAATCACTCCATCCCCAACAAAGATTATCCTTTTGCACATCACAAACCCACACCACATTCACTAATCACCTCTTCATTACTGCCAATGTTTATGCAGATTTTCGAAGTGTTCCCACCACACTCTAGTCACATTCATTTCATCAGTTGTGAAAGCACCATCTCTATTCATTATTCTACGCAAATTCCCTTTATTCCTATAGTAATAATATAAATATATATTATAATATATATATATACTATAAATATATATATATACTATAATATATATATAAATATATAATATATATATATATATATATATATAATATATTATATATATATATATATATATATACGATTATATATATATATATATATATATAATATATAATATATATGATAATATATATACCATATATATATATATATATATATATATTATATATATATATATATATATATATATATATATATGTAGATATATCGATATATATATATTAATTTATAAAAGGATTTTTTAGCTTGATCGGAGTGGTCAATTGGCTATCAACATTCCAAGAAAGTCGAACAAAATGTAACAGACTAAAATGTAACGGAGAGAAAAAAATAACCGGAACTTATTCGAGCGTTACAAATTTGGAAAGAAAAAAGTTAACGAGTCCGTTATCAGTTTACTGAAAAAACTGGTTCCTGTCAGTACGGCGTAACGGATCGTGCCCACCTCTGTATATATATATATATATATATATATAGCTATTAAATAATATCAATTATATATATATATATATATAATATAACTATATATATATATATATATAATATATATATATATATATATATATAATATTTTTTTTTCTACCTTTTTTCCCCAAGACTGGGGGTAAGGTGAGTGGTCATTGCATCCGAAAAAAAAAAAAGCATAGCAAGAATGACAAAGTCGAAAAAAAAGCCCGCCTTACCGCCCCTCTGTACCATTAATTAGTGAAACTCGTTCACAGAAGAAAATCCACCCTAGAGCTTCACTGGCGACCTCGGACGGACCTCACTATGTAAATTCGTCTATGCTTAGGGTTCACCTTAGCCAGGTGGGCACACATGTCACCCATACAAAACCCCGCCATTCATTCCTAATTTAACCTTTATTCTCGCCTCTGCCAACTCACATTTTTCTTCAGACATTTGTTCACTGACTCAATCCACTATTTTCTTTCGGTCTCTCAGCCGGTCGCTTAACCAACACTCGCCACTATACATCCGCTTAACCAACCGACTATCATTCATCCTTTCCACATGGACCAAACCATTCTCAACATACTTTCATTTTATTCTCTCATTTACCCCTTTCTTCAACCACACAACTTCTCAACTACGTTCATTCCTGAATTAATACATTCTCACCCTACATGCACCTAAGATTTGTCCATCTGAACACAGTGAACTTTAGATCTATTCTTTCTTATTCCATACCATAGTCACACTAATACATTAACACAGTAACAACATAACCCTCATGGTAAGACCCTAGCGTACTCAAGACTTAGTTCCCTATAATGTGCTACTAACGAATTTAATTGCACAGAACTTTGCCATTCACACTTAATTATATATATATATATATAATATATATTATATATATATATATAATATATTATATATATATATATATATATATATATATATATATATATATATATGTATATTAATAATATAACTCGAACGAGAATACCTCCCATTTTTAATGGTGCGTCTTTCTCTTTTGCGTTCATATTCTTCACACACTCATCCTCAAGGCAACATATTACTAACCACCATTTATCCCCATCATGTCATATACACATGATTAAAGTACCACACCCCACTTCTAGATACACCTTAAGACATCCCTACTACTTCATATCCCTGTGTGCAGGAGGAGAAAGATTTCCCAATTCGTAGTCTGCGTTGTAGACGTCGACTAAGGGGCAGGTAGGCGGTAGTTGGCGATTGGCTGTCCTTACTACCATCATTTCTGCCAGGAATGCTAATGCAGCCTCGGAGAAGGTCGTGGATCGGCCGTTTAAACGACCTTCTAATTCTCGGCGAAATTGTATTGAATCGTATGGGTACATGGAATGTCAGAGGAATAAAATGTTGAGGAGATAGGAGAGAGGTGATGGATGTATTAGAAAGGGCAAATTGATTGCTCGCTGTGACTGAAACAAAGATGAAAGAAAAGGTGAAATTAAGTGCGTGTAGATGTGAAATGTTGTGCGTGCTGGTGTGGAAATGAATGAGATAGGAAGAGAAGGAGTTTGCAATTTTGATGACGTGACCTGTGGTATGAAGCTATGGTAGACTTTGATTTGTGAGTCCTAGAATTCTAATGGTTAAATTTAAGTTTGAAAAGGTCAAGGTTATGTGTGGTTGTCGTATGGTCCATCTGAAGGGAAACGTTGAAGAGGTACGATTTTTTGGGATAATCTGAATGATGTTTTGGATGGGTGAGTAGAGCTTCAGATTGATAGTTTGGGGGACCTGAATGGTTGAATAGGTGATCAAAAAAGGGATGGTTATAACAGTGTTTTGGGGTGGCGAAGAAAATGAGAATTTGGTAGGAAGCGTGATATTTCTGAGAAGAGAGAGGTATGTTGGTGTAAGTAATACTTTCTTTAACACAAGAGTATCCATAAGTATACTAGAGTTGGTGTAGGTAGGAAGGCTATCGAAGTGAAAAGTATGATTGTTAGGTTGGGTTGGGGAAGAAGGAGATGTTGAAGTATGTGTTGGAGTTTAAACAGTTAGGGGTTTAGGAATGGATTATCGGATCATATGTTGTTCTATGAACCTAAGTCAGCTGGGGGCCATTTGGATGGCAGAGGAAGGGTACGAAAGAAAGTAGGTAAAATTAAGAGTGAGAAGACAGTGTCAAGATAATAAGGAACAGTTATGTAAGAGGACTCTCGCTGAGTAAAACGGGATTGAATCTTGAACAAGTTGATACTGAGCAAATCTGGAAGCAAATGAAGAAGCAATTGTTAGTAGTGCAAAGGAAGTGTGTGGATGCTGCTAAAGTAGGAAGTAAGAATTTTACAGCGAATGGTAGGAAGAAGAGGTGATTGAAAAGACCGGTTAAAGGGGTTAAAAAAAGAGCGTGGTTGAAATGTACTAAAGCAAATGATGAAGGAGATTTCAAAAGAAAGATCTTGGAATTATATAAGGAGAAAAGAAATACTAAAAGGTGATACGTAGGAGAAAAGAAAAGAGTATAAAATGAACAGTTTGGAAGAGGAGAATGAGGACATACAAGGAAATAGGAAGCTCTTCTGGAAGGAAGCGCCGAAAAAGTAGAATGCAGAACAGGGGAACTGCACTTAGCAATAATGAATAGGAGACTGGTGTTTTGTAACTGATGAAATGGATGTGAGGTCAGTGTGGAAAAGAACACTTCAAGAATCTGCACAATATTAACCAGTAATGATGAGGTGTTAGTCGAATGTGTGCGGTTTTGATGGTGCAAGAAGGAATAGGTATTTTCGTGGGATGAGGTCTATTAGTAAGAGAGGTAATGGGTCCCTAGGGTGAGAAAGTGATGCTGCAACGAATGGCATAAATCTGCAGGTCTAGCAGATGAAATCCTACTAGTGAAATGACAAGAGCGGAGCGACCGATGGCTGATTGAATGGATTTGGAAGTGTGTAATAAGCGTTTATGGATTGGATATTCCAAGGGATTGGAGCGAGAGCGGTAATAGTACGCTTGTATAAGGGTAAGGAGAAAAGGGGAACTGTAGAATTATAGGGGAATAAGTTTATTGAGTGTTGTAGGGAAGGCATATGCTGATTTTGGTCGCAAGAGTGCGTCGAGTGACTGAGGGACTATTGGTGAAGAACAAGGTGCGTTTAGGATGTAGAGGAGTGTGGATCAAATCTTTACATTGAACAAATGATTGAGAAAATGAGGGAGGAAGAATAAATTGTATTTAGCTGTTATGGATTTGCAACAGGCGTATCGATAGAGTAAATAGGGAAGCGTTATGGCAGGTGTTAGTGAGTATATTTATGGTGTTGGTGGTAGGCTTCCTGAATGGAATCAAAAGTTTGTATGACGATGTGAAGCGTGTGTAAGGAATAAATGTTGTCGAATCTCCGGTGATGGTTTAGGATTAAATTACGGAGTAAGGGACAGCGGGTTGTGTATGTCTTCCTTGGCTTATTCCAATTTTGCTAATGGATGGGGTTATGCAAAGAACTTTCGAGGTGGGAGGCAGGTGAAATGGTTGTTAGAATTGCGTGGAGAATGGAGTGAGTGGAGGGTTGGCCCTACACCTATTATATGCGGATGATTTTGTTCTGTGTGGCGAATCTGAAGAGAGTTGAAGAGGATGATAGAGAGATTGGGCAGGTGTGTATAGAAGGAGGGGCTTGAAAGTAAAAGTTAGATAAGATAAGGTTATGGTTGTGAGTGAGGACACTCCTCAGTGTTAAGTTATGTTAGATGGGTGAGCAGCTGGAACAACTGTCTTGAGTTTAAATATTTGGTATATGTTGGAATGGAAAGGGAACGGACGATGCAGATGTGTAAGAGGAAAGTTGTGAATGCAGGAAGGTGGCTGGCAATAAATCGTTGGTGAATGCAAAGGGACTAAGTCTTGAGTCGTTGACTAGGGTCTTACATGAGGGTATTGTTGTTAACCTTGTTATGTATGGTAGTGAACTATGGTCATTGGAATAAGAAGTATTAGATCTAAAGTGTCAATGTGTTCCGCCATGGACAAGTGTTAGCGTGTGTGCTAGGTGTGAGGAAGAATTGATAAAGAGAGGAATGAACGTATAGAGAGTGGTGTGGTGTGAATGAAAGGGTAAATGAGAGAATAATGAAAGTATGTTGAGATGGTTTGGTCCATGTTTGGAAAGGATAATGATAGTAGGTTGGTAAAGCGGATGTATAGTGTTGAGTGTGTGGGAACCCGCCGGCTGGTGAGACCGAAGAGAAAGGGGATTGAGTCGGTGAACGAATTTTCCTAAGGAGAGAAATGTGAGTTGCAGAGGCGAGAGTAAGGATGCATGATAGGAGAGAATGGGCGGGTTTTGTATGGGGGCCATGGTTGTGGCCCCACCTGACGGCCCAGGGATGAACCCTTACATGACGATTTACCATGTGATGGGTCCGGTCGCACGGGTTCCATGATGCTCTTAGGGTGGATTTCCTGTCGTGACGGAGCTCTCAACTAATTAATGGTACAGAGGGGGCGGTTAAGGCTGCGGGCTTTCGGTTTCGCGTTTGTCATGTTCTCCCTAATGCTTTTCTTTCCGATGCTGTACAGCACTTACCCCCAATTCTTGGGGCAAAGAGGAAGGTGGAAGAGAAAGAAAGAAAGATATATATATACCTACTTATATATATATATATATATATATTTATATATATATTATATATATATATATATAATATTATATATATATATATTTAATATATTATATATATATATATAATATTATATATCTATATAATATATCAATATAAAATAAAATAAGAATGTTAACATTCTTTAATTCTTTCGTGTGAAGAATTAATGATGTCAAGGTGATGTTTTAGTATTAATAGCGGAGTGAGACAGGGATGTGTTATGGTCCTTGGTTATTCAATTTGTATTGGATGGTTATGAAAGAATTAGAGGTGGGGGGTGGCAGGGAATGGAGTTAGAATGATGGAGATGGGTGGAGGGTACCCTACCTATTGTATATGCGGATGATTGGGTTCTTTGTGGCGAATCTGATTATTATTAAGGGATTGGTAGAGAGATTTGGCAGGTGTGTAAAAGGGGGGTTGAAAGTAAACCGTAGATAAGAGTAAGTTTTTGTATGGTTTGGAGTGAGGACAGTCCTCGATGTGAAGTTATGTAGATGGATGAAGCAGCTGGAAACAAGTGTCCTGATTAAAATATTTAGGGTTTATGTGTTTGGATAGAAGGGAACGGAGATTCAGTGTGTAGTAAGAAAGTTAGTGCAATGCAGGAAGGTGGTCTGGCCAATTAATCGTGGTGAATGTAAAGACTAAGTCTGGAGTGCGCTAGGATTCTTGGCATGAGGGTATGTTGTTACCCGTGTTATTGTATAGTAGTGGACTATGGTCTGGAATAAAAGGTATAGATTTAAGGTTCAATGTGTTCAGAATGGACAATCTTAGGAGTGGAAGGTGCGAGTAGTAATGAATTAAAATGGAGGACATGAACGTATTGGAGAGTTAGTGTGGTGTGAAAGAAATGGGTAAACGAGAAAATAAATGAAAGTGTATGTTGAGATATTTTGGTCATGTGGAAAGGATGAATATAGTCAGTTGGTTAAGCGGATTATAGTGGTGAGTGTGTTGGGAACCGAAGCGGGCTGGGAGACGGAAGAAAAGTGGATTTTAGTCAGTAAAGGAATGTCTAATGAGAGAAATGTGAGTTTGGCAGAGGCGAGAAGGAAAGGTGCATGATAGGAGAAGAATGGCGGGGTTTTGTGAGGGTTCATGGTTGTGGCCCACCTGGGCAAAGGATGAACCTTACATTGACGATTTACCATAGTGAGGGCCAGTCGCGGTCCCGTGAGGATCGGTGGTTGCTGTCTGTTTCCGGGCAAGGTCTTATAATCAAACGTACGGGGGGCGGGCAAGGGCTGGGTGCCTTTTCCACTTTTATCGGATGTCTTCTACTGCTTTTCTTTTCCGAAGCATGTAACGCCCTTACTACCTATCTGGGGGAAAAGAGAAGGATGATGATGATGGATATATATATATATATAATATATATATATATTATTATATATATTATATATAATTATATATATTCATATATATATATATATATATATATAGTATATATATATTATATATATATAATATATATACTATATGAGTCCTGAGATAAGAGAAGAAATCAGGATGTGCTTCTCTGTAACTTTGTTAAAGTGCTAAATTTCGGAAAGAAATTTAAAACAAGTTGAAACGGTGAGCATATATATCCTGTAGTTTGTTACTGTTACTCTTCGTAAAGAAATATAACACATTAAGAGTTTAGTAAGTATTAAAAGTAATGAGAATATAAGTGAATATTATGAAGATTCATAAAAAGAAACATAGCTGAACAATAATGACGTTAAACACCAAAGAAGACCAATAGAGAAAAAAGCCAACGAAAATGTATATTTCAAAGTGTGATAGATGCTAAAAATTCATATAAAATGTCCCAAAAGTAAGTGTACTGATGAAGTAAGAAGGAAAAAGTGTAAAATAAGGGTAATAAAAAAATATGAAATCATAAACAAACACACACAAAGAATGTAATGAATTAGGTCGTAAAATATAAATTATGGCAAATTAGTAAAAAAAAAATTTCGGCGTAACTGCAGAGGAATGTATCAATACGGAATGACAAAGCAAGAGGGATGTGGTAATAGGAAAGAAGATTAATGGAAAGAATAGTTGTTAATTTTTATTGCAGACTATAAGACCAGAAACTTTGAACATTCAGTGTAACAAAGAAAGACATTAATTTTGAAGGAGTTAACTACTAAAAATTACAATGAAAATCTATAAAAACAGGAATTGGAATGAATTGCACTAGAAATGTTGAAGCGTGAGAGAATTGCGTTGAAAGATAGTATTGTGGAAAATTGGCTATCAATCTTGAAAATGAACGGGCAAAGTAGTAGTCGTATATCATTTGCAATATGAAAAATAATTGGAAAATAATTATATTGAATCAGTATCGAAGGGTCCTTTTGAGGACAAACCCCAAATTTCTGAACAAAAACTGTATAGGATTTTTAAGTTAAAGCACGGCAGGAGTGTCATGGTTTCTCGCGAGGAAATATTGCAGAGAATATAATGTAAAAGTTGAACGAAGATCTTAACATTATAGGATTGCGTAAGGGATTATAGTAATTTAAGGAATTTCTGTCGAGAAAGTAGTGTTGCTAAAATAGAGAATGATAATCAGGAATATCGCCTGATATTTAATTGGTGAGTTATGTTACGAGAGAAATCAGACATTTGGAGAAATAAATAAGTATAAGTTAATATTAAATTAGTTTCAAAATAAGGTGTATGAAATATAAACAAGAAGAAGAGGAAGACCAAAAGTTTGCATACTTGGAGGAGAGAAAGAGGTAAATGAACAGGTTGGAAGGAGGATAGGAAACTTGGTATCATACGGAAGTAAGGTACCTAAGGTTAAAAAATCGATTCAAGGGGAATCTTCTTAGAATAATCAATGTGGGAGGTATTTCATGACTGAGAGGATGCGAGGAGAATATGGAAGGAACACTCAGAAGAATCCCCCTGTGGGAATGGGAGAACCTGTGTAGGTCCGCAAGAACTTGTGAAACCAACAGAGTACCAAAAATAGGTATTTGAGGATGAATTAATAAGAATTAGAGAGAGAAATTTGAAGAATAGTAAATCCACAGATATAGATTGAATTACTGGTGAAATGATCCATAATGGAGGCGAGATTGTGATTGACTGGATATGGAAGTTTTGGGTAACAAAGCGTTTATGGGGAGTATAGTTCCGAAAGGATTGGAGGAGAACAGTATAGTATCTATTAAGGTAAAGGACAGCTAAGAGGAACCATTAGTGGGAATAAGTATTTAAGTGTTGTTGGGAAGACATATGCTGATATTTTTGGTTGAAAGAGTGCGTCGAGGGATAGATTGGCAAAGCAAGGTTCATTTAGTAGTAGAGGATGTGTAGATGAAATCTTCACATTGAAATAAATGATTGATAAAATGAGAAAGAAGAAGAATAAATTGTATTTAGGTTTTATGGACTTTCAACAGGCCTATGACAGGATTAATAGGAAAGCACTGTGGAAGGTGTTAATCATATTTGGTGTTGGTAGTAGGTTTTTGAATGGAGTAATAGTGGAGTGAGGTAGGGATGAGTTATGTCTCCTTGGTTATTTAATTTGTATATGGATGGGGGATATGGAAAGAATTAGAGGTTAGGGGTGCAAGGGAAGTGTTAGAATGATGAAGAATGGCCAGAGAAGTGGGTGTGCCGCAAAACGCCCTGCTTATTGTACGCTGATGATTTGGTTTTGTGAGGTGAATCTGAAGAAAGTTTGAGAGGATTGGAAGAGGGGTTTGAAAATAAATGTTGATAGGAGTAAGGGGAGGAGAGTCAGCGGTGCGAATTATGTTGGATGGTGAGCAATTAGATCAAGTATCTTAATAATAATAATAATAATAATAATAATAATAATAATAATAATTAATATAATAATAATAATAATAATAATAATAATAATAATAATAAAGAATAATAATAATAATAATAATAATAATAATAATAATTGTTATTCAATTTGTATATGGATGGGGTTATGAAAGAATTAGAGGTTGGGGTGGCAAGAGATGGAAGGTGCCCTACCTATTATAGCGGATGATTTGGTTTTGTGTTGTGAATCTGAGGAGAGTAAGAGGATTGGTAG
The DNA here is from genome assembly GCA_015478945.1 of Trachelipus rathkii. Taxonomy (NCBI): domain Eukaryota; kingdom Metazoa; phylum Arthropoda; class Malacostraca; order Isopoda; family Trachelipodidae; genus Trachelipus; species Trachelipus rathkii. Next base: position 24,751 of record JABUQX010093761.1, on the reverse strand, counting down.
AGAGATTTGGCAAGGTGAGTAAAAGTAGCTGTTTGAAAGTAAACGTAGATAAGAGTAAGGTTATGGTTGAGTAGTACAGTCCTCGTTAATTATGTAGATGGTATAGCAGCTGGAATAAGTGTCGAGTTTTTTTAAAATATTAGATATATGTTGGATGAAGTAACGAATGAGAGTGTAAGTAGGAAAGTTGTGAATGACGGAGGTGGCTGGTGCAATTAAATCATTGGTGGATGTAAAGGGACTAAGTCTTGAGTTCGCTAGGGTCTTACATGAGGGTATGTTGTTACCTGTGTTAATGTATAGTAGTAAGACTATGGTCTGGAGTAAGAGGTATATAGATCTTTAAAGTTCAATGTTGTTCAGATGGACAATTTTAGGGGCGTGCTAGGTGTGAGAAGAATTGTATAAAATGAGGAATGAACGCATTAGAGAGTTAGGTGGTGTGAAGAAAGGGATAAATGAGAGAATAAATGAAAGTCCGTTGAGAGCAGGGTTCGCACGATTGGGGACAATCGGATTGTCCCCAATGGGTTTTTTTAGAAAAACCCACATTGAAAAAACCCTGAAAAAACCCAAATTTGGGTTTTTTCAAAAAAAAAATTATAGAAAAATAAGAAAATGTTTTTTTTTTAAAAGAGTTAATTTGGAAATTAAAACCATATACATTTTCCTTTAAATTTTAATTCATTCAAAAAAAATTTAATTCCCTAACAAATTATTTATTTTGGTGTTTCATTTGGAATCACCTTCATTTATTAAGAAATTTATATATTTTGACAAGCTTGCTGGCCTTTTGTACACCAAGCCTGTTTCTTAGCTTAGACCAGATATGGCCAAATGTCGAGAACACCCTTTCAATAGAGGCAGAACTTGGTGGACAGCTTAAAAGATCTGAGCAGAATATGATTGTTGAGTCAGATAAATTATGTTTTAGAAGATTTTCAATTTCATCATTAACCTCATCAAGCAGAGGACCAGAGATGTCTCTATCAGAAGGTGGATTATATCCTGGTCTGAGATCGCTTATCATTTCTTTATATATTTTGCCTTCTGCTGCACGGAATGATATGTTATTTGCATAAAAAAATTTTGCAATGTTTATATCACAAGATTTTTTTTGCTTTGAAGTTGTTTGTATGGCAAAGGAACTTAGTTGTGGCTGCATCAATCTACGTTTTTTTTGGGGAGGGAGGTTAAATGGAGATGAAGGACTTATTTGATGACTTGAAGTTGAAGCTGTTGAACTGCTATCAGAATCACTCTCAGACGCCAATGCCATTGATGAAGATGGTGTAGTTGGACTGGGAATATAAGATCTTATATTATCGATTGACTGTGAAGTGGAAGGAGAATCTATATCAATAAGGAGCTGTTGATTAATTGGGATATTTTGGTCCTTTGGCTGATTCCTTGAAGCTAAAATTGATGGCTGCACAGTTGAATTTCTTTTTTCACACTTTTGTAAATGATTTCGAATTCTTTCAATTTTGGATGTTAACTCTGTGTCACAATAATTACATCGAACCTTTGAGCTATTTTCTTCTTGTGACTTCAGTCCACTCTGAACTTTGTTTCCTGCCACTTCCGGATAACATTGGCATTTTTTAAAAAAAAATTTTAATTTTTTTAGATTATATATATATATATTTTTTTAAATTCATATATTTATAATATAATTGTATAAACATAAAAGTACTGAAAATATAATATTATTATATAATATATATATTATTTATATATAATATATATATATATATATATTATATATATTATATTAAATATATATATTATATAATATATATATATATATATATATATATATATATATATAACTGTAAATGAGTTAACCCATTTTTCAAAATCTGTGCAAAAAAAATTCCTGAAAAAACCTGAAAAAAAAACAAAATCCTGGGTTTTTTCTGTCTTTTTTCTGAAAAAACCGAAAAAAAACATGAGTCGTTGTTTTTTTTCGAAAAAAACCAATTTTTTGGCAAACCCTGGTTGAGAGGGTTTTTGTCATGACGGAAGGATGAATGATAGTCGGTTGGTCAAGCGGCATATATATGGTGAGTGGGTTGGGAATCGACCGGCTGGGAATCCGAAGAAAAAGTGGATTGAGTCAGTAAAGGAAGCCTGGAGGAGAGAATGGAATTTGCCCAGAGGCGAGAATAAAGGTACATAATGGAGTGAATGGCGGGTTTGTGAGGTGGTTATGGTTGTAAGCTCACCTGAGTCGAGGAATGAACCCCACACTGACGAGATGCCATAGTGAGGGTCCATCGCAGTCCCGTGAAGCTCTAGGGTGATTTCTGACTGCGATGGTCTCACTAATAGTATAAAAGGGCGGAATGCTGGGCTTTCGGTTTCGACTTTTAGATATTCTTCTACACATTTTCTGTCTCCGTCATGTCACGCACCTTACCACCTGTCTTGGGGAGAAGGTGGATGATGATAATAAAAAAAATAATATAATATTATTATTATTTTTATTATTATTATTTATTATTATTATTTATTATTATTATTATTATTATTTCCCCCTCACGAAGGTGGCCTCGTTGCCGTCGAGAGGGGGCACAGACACTTTTGTGTCTGCGAAGCGCCACTTTCTTTCTTTTTGTTTTGTTTTGTTTTGTGTTTCTCCCTTTTCCCCCCCTTTTTTTCCCTTTCCTCCTCCTCTTCCCCGTCCTTTTCCCGGTTCGTTTCCCTTCTCCTCCATGATCTGTACGTACTACCCTACGTATTCCTGGTCTCTCTTTTGGGAGTCTCCCCGATTTCCTCCTGAATCCTGGTGGTTATCGTGCCGTTGTCTCTGTTCCCATCTTGAGTCCATCTTGCCCTCCTTCCCCCGTGGGTGAGGGTACAGTTCAAAAACCGGTTGTTCTCGCCTTTCTCCGGGCCGCCTATTGTTGGGGACCTGAACCTTGGGTAACCTCTGAGGAAGCTGTCCTGCACTTGGGTGTATAATCTTGGGCTTCGCGTCTTATCCGTGTGGTGCGCGGCTGGCATTTTTTCATCTTTGGGACTGGACGCGGAGTTCCGGGAGGCTTTGCACGAGGCCACACCACGCCGCTCAGCCTCGTCGTGGCTCTCTGATAAGGAGGTTATTATGGCTCTGTGCTTGTGGTGGCGCGGGTTTCCGCGGTTTACGGCTTCCAGGAATGTTCGTTTTTAATTCATCATTTGTGTTACGGTATTGGTTATATATTGGCGAGCATTGTTGAGAATTTATATGGGAAACATAAATAAGAGAAATAGGTTTCTAAGAAAGGCGGTAATTCAACATCTTCGGGTCCACAACCGACCCTTCCTGTGCCGCATATAAGGCATTTTGTATGCCCTGGTGATGAAAATGGTTAGTACATCCACGCCCACCACCTTAGTCTTACGTAACGGTCCCGTTTCTAGGACTACTATCTAGACCAGCAGAGGCTGTTCTGGCCTTTCAGGCAACCACGTACTCACTCAATGCCTCACATCAGCCGTCTCTAATTCCTCTGCGTCAGCCATGGTCACTATTCCTCGTTCGTCTGAGTACACCAAGCTCCACAGCGCTTCTCACCGACCCCCCTCCAGGGGTCACAAGTATGACTTCTTACCCTCTTTATTTTTATTTGCACTCGACTTTGTCACGTCCTCTGACTGCCGTAAGCTAACTTATCCTCAGTGATGCTTTGGAGGCCGCTCTTCAAACAACTGAGCCTCAGGCAACGCCCATGAGAAACGGTTCCATCCTGGTCCGTGCTGCATCTAGAACCCAACACGTTCTTGCTTCCCTATCGCATCTGGGAAGGATTCCTATTATTTCCAAACAGGACGTTGTTCGCAACACGTCAAAAGGTATCATATATGCGCCGGAGTTCTGTTCGGATACTTCGGAGGCCATCCTCGCTCATTTGCAGAGACACAACGTGCCTGTCACCGACGTTTATCGGTTCCCTCCTCGTAAGGAGAACCCTTCAACGATGAACCCTTGTCTCCTACTCTTACCTTCTCTGTGCCTTTTCCTCCAACTAATGTAAACACTAGGCTTTACTATGCACTCGGCTAGAGACCCAGTGCCCTACCCAGAAGGTGTTACACAGTTGCCATAAATTTGTTCACCCTTCAGAAATTGTCGTTCTCCGCAGCCATCGCCCCTACATGTGGTTCTCTCACCCCAACTGTGAGACCCATCCTCCTTGTTGCCCTAACTGCAAAGGCCCCATCCGGCCTCCTCGGTCCACTGCCCTTCTTCGCCCTGGAGAAGGAAATCCTTGAGCAATGCGCCCTTCATAAGTTTGATCGTCGTGAGGCTACACGCCGTGCACGGGAGAAGTTGGTCATCTTCCTCTTTCTTATACTACGGTCGACTCTACAGTTACACCTCCGCCCGACGCTATGTCCAGAATCAGCATAAAGGGTTATGTGTAATTAACATGCAATCATGATCGGGTCACCTATTTGTGTTTCTGTTGTTTGGAGGGACAACTGTCCTTCCCAACTCTCCTACCATGGTCCGCCGGCCCGCTCGTCGTCCATCGCCGACACATACAACCATCTCTCACGATATCCACGTTGCTGAGATCCATGCCCCCCTCGATGGGGTTTCCACTGATGTCGATGCCTGTTCGGTCTCTATGGTCGCGGACACCCATCCTTGTCCGGAGTCTGACCTTCCTTCCCCTATCTCCTGGAAACGTCCTGCATCAGTTTCCCCTGGGAAACAACGTGGCTCTCCTTTTTTTTTTTTTTTTTTTTTTTTTTTTTTTTTTTTTTTTTTTTAAAGTTCCAACCTCACGGCATAGCCCTTGTCCGGAGTCTGACCTTCCTTCCCCTATCTCCCGGAAACGTCCTGCATCACTTTCTCCTGGGAAACAACGCGGCTCTCCTGGCGGTCCTGATCGCCAATCTGATAGTGGTTCTCCCCGGACTAACCATCCCTACTCGTTTGCGTATCGGGTTACCGACTTCTTGAAACAGACAGACCCCGTTCGGCCTGAGGGTTCACATTCTCTCCGGCCAAAACGTGCTCGCCGCTCCGAACATTCGCGTGGTAAACATGCGGCTGGTGGGTCACCCTCTTCCACGATTGTGTCCCGCACGCCGCCTAGGACCGAACCGCATCGCAATTACTCGAGTGATTCCGAAACTTATTCGGATACCACCATGGACTCTTCAGACCATTCCTCGTCCACTGCTCGGCCTCGTGTTGTTTCTGGGACCCCAGTCCTTGGGTCCTCAAAGGGTCTTCCAAGGGGAGCCTTGCGGGGTTGTGATCGTCCTGCGGAGAGTGGTAGCTCTGTCTCGTTCTGCGGCTGGGAGGGGCTGGTTGCTGATGGGGACGGGAGGGTGGTGTTTTCTCCTCTCTCTGGCTCCGCGGTATCTGCGCCCGAGCCGTCGGGCCCCTCTCTTCTGCGGGTGGATCCTGGGACTTTGCTTACGGACACCGACCACCTGTCTCCCAGTTTGTCGCTTGACCCTCCTGGAGTTAACATTTCCCAATGTCTCTCTCCCCACTCCTCCCAGACCATGGAGGTTGCTGCTGCTTCAAGTACCGCGGTCCCTCCTGCGAGGGCGCAGCCCCCTTCCCGGGCTGCCTCGTTGTCGGACAGGACTGTGCCTCTTATTAAGAGTGTTGGTGATGTTGAGGTTGACTTGGCTCGCCTCTTTGGGGAGCAGTCTCCTGAAGCTGCAAGGTGCCCTTCCGGTCCTAATCAGAGGGGCTCTCACATTTCCCTATTGCGTGATCTTCCTCTTCCCCCTGGATTTGATGTTTTGGATTGTGGGTCGTTCATTGGCTCACGGCCCCCTCAGCCGTCCTCTTCCCGGGAGGTGGCTGCCTCTCAGCAGATAGTGACAATTGTCACGGATCGCCCGGAAGTTTGATTGTCTCCTTTCTTTATGATGAGTTTCATTCAATGGAATTGTCGTGGATATTTTGCAACCACGAAAAACTTAAGAGACTAAATGTGGCTCAATCAACCGATGCGCATATGTTCTGCAGGAATTACGAACTTCGCAATCGTAACCTTTTCCAACCCTCCAGATACAGGGAGGCCTTCATCTCCTGCGCGGCTGGTGCTAATGAAAGGAGGTGGGCAGCGATTTCTGCTTCACCGAATTGACCCGTTCACTCCTTCCCCTCTCAACTCCGTTATTATGCCGTGGCGGCTAGAATTATCTTTGACCACCCCTTACACTTGTGCTTGGTGTACTGCCCTAGCTGTCCTTATTCCAGGGCGGACCTTGTCGCTTTATTCAGGAGTCTCCGGCACCCATGCTGGTCCTTGGCGACTTTAATCTCCGCCTCCACTTAGTGGGGAGTGGGCGTTACTTCCCCGAATGCTGATTGGTTGTTGGGGATTTTACAGGATTTCTCATGGGGCTGTCTCAACACACGTATTCCAACTTTGAGCGTTTGATATGGGTACTCTCCTGTGTTCGTACGTCTCTTTGTTCCATCTCGGCTTTTCGATCGTTTCGGGTGGGAAAGGTCGCCTTTCCTTTGGGAGTGACAGCTAACCGATCGTCATTCCTTCCTTCCATCCTAGTCAGCAGCAACCACCTTTATTCTAGCTGGCGGTTTACGACAGGGCCGATGGCCTTCCTTTATCAGCCACTATACTTTCCAATCCGTTCTGCACTCAACTGTGTTCCCGTTCTCCGGAGAAAGCTTTCACCGCATTTCATCAGAATACGATCCCAAAGGGGATTGTGGACCAATCCCTCGTTCCTCTGGGCACCGCAAATCTACGACTCCTTGGTGGAGCCGAGAATGTGCTCGGGCTACTCGAGAAAAGCTGCGCCTCTATAAGTTGTTAACTTGATTCTTTTTAAGGCTGCGGCTGCTCGGTCGAGGTGTCTCAACAGACGGACTAGGAAGCAGTTTTTCCGGAACTATGCCTCCACTGTTACATCCTCTACACCAGTTTCATCAGTGTTTAAGGTTGTGCGTAAGATTTCCAGAAAACACCATTCCGACCCCCCTATACTCCTTAAATTTGGCCCACAGCCCTTTGATGTCATCTCTGCTCCGGGAGTGGTTGCTGATGAGCTGGGCTTTCACTTTGCTCTGCTCCAGCGAGTCCCGATATCGTGAGCCGTTTCGCTCTGACCGCTTACGGGTGCGCCCCAGATTTTTCGGTTCCGCCTGGGGAGGGCCCTGATTACAATAATTATTTACCAGATATGAAATTCGGGATGCCCTAAACTTGCAACGATGGGAGCTCCTGCCTGAGGCATTCTTTTCCCGATGTACGCATGTTCATCGTCAGCCTCGGCATTCCTTCTCAGTCTCTTTATAGAATCTGGGTGGAGGGTGATCTTCCCTCTGTTCTGATGACGGCGTATGTTGTTCCCATTTCGAAACCTGGCAAGAACCCAACTTCTACACAAATAATCATCGACCGATTTCATTGACTGTGACACATTAAGCTGATGGGAGAATGGTAGCCTTCCCGTCTTTTCCAACGCTCCGAGCGCTCCATTTGCGTTTCGAGAACTACCAGTTAGAGTTTTCGATTTCATCGCTCAACTCAGGATCCTCTCTTTGGATCACAACATACGTGCAGCATTTGCTTCCAATAACATGACTCTGGCCGTTTTCTTCTCTTGAAAAGGCATATGATAGCACATGGAGGATGGGGTTTTGCAAACCTTCACTCGTTGAGGTCTTAGGGGGCAAACTCCCCCTTTTCCTTCGGTTCGTTTTGGGTTCGTTTTGCGTCTCACACTGTACGCGGCGTTTTTGTCATGAATGGAGGGGGTGCTTCAGGCAGTGTGTAGTAGTGGCTGACCATTCCACCATCGGTCCGCTGCTCCGTCTATGTCGACGATCTTGCACTTTATGTTATTGGGGCTAGGCTTCCTTGTATGGAGCGTCAGTTTCAGCTGACTATTGAAAGGGTTTCCTCATGGTGTAGTAAGCGTGGTTTCACTTTTTCTCCTTCGAAAACAAAAGCCATGCTGTTCAGGAAAAATCCACGACGTGGTGGTCGGGTACGTTCGCTTCCTACTTTGACCCTCTATGGTTCTCCCATCTGCTTGGTGCCTACGGTGAGATTCTTGGGTCTGCTGCTCGATGAGAGCCTTACGTATTTCCCTCATATTACTAATCTCAGAACTAGCTGCCGTCGTTCGTTGGATCTTTTGCGGCACTTAACCTCTAAGACTTGGGGTGCGGTAAGAAAGAGCATGCTCCATCTTTACATCATGCTGGTACGGCCAAACTGGTATATGGTTGTGCCATTTATGGGCAAACTTTCCAGTCATACCCCCATCTTCTTGACCCAATTCAGAACGAGGGCCTGCAGATAGCGACTGGAGCGTTTAGATCTTCACCGAAGGTGAGCCTGGAGGTGATGGCGGGGGTGATGCCCTTGTCTCTGCGGAGAGAGCAGCCCATATGCTCCTTGTTCCTCCGCATTCAAGTTCCTTTATCCTCTGGCTTGTCCTCTGTCATTGAACGCGTCCCCCACAATCCTTCTTACTGGCCGTTTGCTGGGATTGTACATTCCATCTTCCGTTTCCTCGACCTACCCCTCCGAGGGGTCATGCAGTATTCTTTCAATACTTCTTCTGGAACATGGGTCTCTCCACCCCCCTTTGTCTGCTTTGGAATGCATTCATTAACAAAAGTCGATGCACACTCCCGCGCGACCTGAGCGAATTTCTTTCTGTCTCATGCGGAGGTTTTCACTCGGACTAGGTCGCTGTCTACCCATGACGGCTCCAGACGGATGTGAGAAGTGGGGTTTTTTCGCTGTTTTTGCCCGACTTCACCGTCTCTCATCTCTGCCACCCTTCCTCGTCGGTATTTTCTGCCCGAACTGGTTGCGGTGGCTTATGGCAGTTCATAGGTTAGCGCTTCCCCTCGGTGGGTAGTTACACACTGTTCTCCGATTCCAGATAGTTGCCCTTGAAGCGTGCTTGACCGGTCTTCTAGAAAACCCTTTCTGGTCTCTACCATACAAATGCTTCTCTGCTCGTTGCGTTTCACGTGGCATGGGACGACTGTTACATCTGTTGGGTCCCTCCCATGTGGGTGTTCAGGGAACGAGGGAGCCGACAGGGAAGCTAAACATGCTGCGAACAACGTAATGCCACATGTTCAATACCTTCCTCCTGCCTTGCGACTGGGACGTCTTCCTGCTTCTGATTTTTATATCTCCATTCGTCGCGGTTTCCTTTCTTGCTGGCAGGCTTGTTGGTCGGAGGATAATCGTGGCACCAAGCTCCGTACGGTCAAGCCCCTCATTGGCCACTGGTCCTCTTCTTGCAGGAGAAGTCGCCTTTTGGAGGTGGTCCTGGCTCGATTGCGAATAGGACATACCAATTTCACTCATGGTTTTCTCATGTCGCGGGATGGTGTACCGTCTTGCCCGTTTTGCCGCTCAAGTTGCCGCCTCTCCATTTTTCATGTGTTTGTGGTTGCGAATGCCCCTTTTGCCCTTCGACGCACGTTCTTCCTTGGTTTGCATTCTATTCCTGTCCATCATCGCCTAGCACGAATCCTCTCTGAATCCTCTCATTTCCGAAGTGACAGCGTTTTTGCCTTCCTGTGTGGTTTAAACATCCTCTATAAGATTTAATTATCTCGCGCGATTTTATGTCTTTTGTTAGGGACTACCCCTGTTGGTTGGTTTCCTGACACGGTATAGCCGCATGACCTGTGTGCTGTGGTGGTCCCTGTACATCAACTCAAAAAAAAATTATTATTATTATTATTCTTATTATTATTATTATTGTTATTGTTATTATTGTTTTGCACAGCGTGAACGAGAGAATTTGCTTCTGAAAGAGAAGGTTCGTCGTAAGAAGTTCGTGGAGTTGTGCATGCCCTATACCAAATGTAATTTTCCAGACGCTCCCAAACCACCACCAGCGATGGACCTCGATAACGATTGTTTCAGTGATGTTGGAAGCGAGCATGGATCAAGCGCGAGTTTGTTGTAAGAATTGCTTTTAAGAAGTTGCCTCTTATCATTCGGAATAGTATTGAAGATAAAGTTATAGAATTCCGAGACGAGTTCAGAATGAAACTGTTGAACTACTTGCGTGGGATTACTTTGGCCAAGCGTAAGTTGTTCCTCGGTCTTAACAGGGAATACTATTTCAAATTATTTTGTGAGGATATTTTTCAAAAGAAATATCCAAATGAAAAGTATCCTTTATATAAGAAGCACAGCGATGCTTTTTTGAAAAATGCTATCAAGAGGAAAGAAAAATCATCGATAGAAGCTATTTCCTCACCCTCCAAAGATGATCCTTCTAACTCCGCTATTTCCTCACCTTCCAAAGATGATCCTTCTAGCTCCGATCACTTCGATGCATTTGAATTGATCAACGATTCCTTGTTACGACTTAAAAATTATGGTTTTCAAATAGAAGATTCTAGTGATTCAGATACCTGACATTAAAAATTTGGAAATTCTTGTTTGTTTTATTATCATCATTGAAGAGGGAATTACATATTTATATATATTTTTGAAAGGAAAAAAAATTTCTTAAAATGTACAATACATTTCATTCATTTGTTGAGGAATGTGATATTGGATTGGATTTTTTTGTTAAATAATTAAAATAAAAAAAAAAAAATTGCAAAAAAATTTAAAGCTTCAACTTTTTAACAAGTATCAAAATATCCTTCCTATTTGTTATATGAAAAGGTGACGAATAAGAAAGCAAATATTTGTTATAATAATAATAGTAATAATAATAATTCCATTTTAATATAAAAATATATTTGGTTTTAAATCATTAATTGACTAAGGAGCAAATTTGTATTAAATATTCAATAAAATATTTTGTATTAGACCAGAACATTTTTGCACCTCATCAGATTTCAGTTTGCAGGTTTCACACAGCCATTGGCGAGAAATCGGTATAACGGTTCGGCAGATATCAATTCTCTCATGAAACAAGAGATCCAAGTAAATAAAAGGAGTATATAAAATATAAAATGAGTAAATAAACAATATAGTAAAATTAGAACAAGGAGAAAGAGAGAGGGAAAAAAACCACTGGACAATATTTAAAGAAAATACCTTGTATTTAAATTAAAGTACATATTCTTTAAAAAAAATACAAAATTGACACTTGGTACCTATGATAGAATGTTTCAAATTTTCTAAAAAATAAAGGAAATTTCATCAATTTCGGAGTAATTTTGAGTCCGGAATAAAACTGCTCCCTGTTGTTAATTTTGAGGTAAGGCGTGCAGCGCTTTTAATAAATAATTCTGATCGCATTTAGTAATAAATTCCTTTAATATGGAAATAATAATAATATTGGTCATATCATTTGAATCGGACGGTGAGTAATAATAATAGTTGGATAATAGAAAAGGAAGGATAGAAGGTAATTAAAACGTATTCATAAGTATACTAGAGTTGGAGTAGGTAGATTATATCGAAGTGAAAAGCGTAATTGATTTTGTATTGGTGAAGAAGATGATGTTGAAGTATGTGATGAATGTTCAAAGCAGTGAGGGAGTTAGGGATGAAATATCATCAGATTATTATGTTTAATGCAAGATTAAGTGGGTGGGGGCTTGATGGAGAGGAAAGAGATAAGCAAGGAAATGGGAAGATAAGAGTGAAAAGTTAAATGAACAAGGTAATAAGGAAAGTATGTAAGAGTCCTTGCAAATATATCAGTTGAATGTGAACAAGATGAAACTGAACAAATATGGATCCAAATGAAGAAAGTCTTTGTTAGTAGTCCAAGAAAACCATATGGATGTGGTAAAGTAGGAAGTAAGAATGTTAACAGTGAGTGGTGAAATGAAGAGGTGAGGCAAGCGGTTTAAAGCTAAAAAGAAGCGTGGTTGAATGTGCTAAAAGCGAGTGATGAGGACTTAAAACAAAACTGTTTGGAAATATATAAGGAGGAAAAAGGAAAGACTAAAAGTTGCATACGTAGGAGGAAAAATGAGTTAAATGAACAGTTTGGAAGGAGGATGAATGGGAACGTGAGGCTCTTTTCGGAAGGAAGTGTGAAAGGTTAAGAATGAGAGTAAAGGGAATCTCCATAGAATAATGAATATGGATGATACTTTCGTAACTGGTGAAATGGATTTGAGCATAATGTGGAGAGAACACTTTGAAGATCTGCATAACATTGGCAGTAATGAAGAGGTGATTGTGAAAGTGTGTGGGTTTGAAGGTGCAAGAGGAAATATGTATTTTGGGGATTAGGTAAAATAGTACGGAAGGGGTAATGAGTAGAGCGAGAAAGTTGAGGAATGGTAAATCTGCAGGTATAGATGAAATTACTGGTGAAATAATCAAGAATGGAGGCGAGATGGTGATTGAATGGATTTGGAAGTTGTATAACGGCGTTTATGGAGTGTATAGTTCCGAAGGATTGGAGAGCAGTAAATATTTTTTTTTTTTTTGAGTTGGTGCACTGGGAACACTACAGCACACAGAAAATGTAGCTATACCGTGTCAGCAAACTAACATCAGGGAAATTCCCTATCAAAACGATATAAAAATTGTGCCGAGATGGTTAAATCTTATAGAAGATGTTCAGTTTACAAAGGAAGGCAAAAATGTTGTCGCTTCGAAAGTGAGAACATTCAGAGAGGATGCGTGCAAGGCGATGCTGGATAAGAACAGTATGCAAACCAGGGAATAACTCATCTGAGGGTCGAGAGAGCATCGCAATCCACAAATACATGAAAGATTGAAAGGCGGTAACTCGTGCAGCATAACGAGCAAGATGGAGAACCATCTCGCGTCATGTGAAAACCATGGATGAAACCATGGATTCGGGATGTTCTCTTTCTGTGGTGAAGGAAGATTGTTGCAATGAAATAGAGGGAATAAGTCGAGTAATCGCTTTCGATGGAAGAAAAATAGCCTTGAAAAGGGGGAAAGAAATTGAGAAGGAAGTAGTGTTGACTGAAGAGTTAATAGATGGTGTGGATATGATCTTAGGACTAGATATTATATCTCCAACTTGGGGGCGTCGAAATGAAGAGGAGATGGGAGTAAGAATCTTGGATGAGAAGGAGGAACGAAGGATATTCGGGTTTGCGCGGTAAAAGAGAAAGAAAACTTTTGAAAATAGAAGATGAGGAGTTTGATCGATCTTTGTCCTCTAGGGGAGTTCAAGTTGGAAATGACTCCCGATGCTCCTAAGTATATCTATACTCCCAATTATCAGATGCCTCACAAATTCCAACAAGACATCAATGATTGGATCAACGATTGTATCATGAAGGATTACATAGAACCTTCTGATTCTCCCCATTCTTCTCCCTTATTAGTTATTCCCAAAAAGGACCGCTCAAAACCGCGGGTGGTTTTGGACTTCAGGAAGCTTAATAAGTATATCATTCCTATCCAATTTCCTATCCCAAATATTCAAACTCTGAGGGTTTGGAGGAGAAAAAAAGGCAAAATCAAGCTGGTGGATTTGAAAGCGGCGAACGTGCAGTTGAGGGTAGACAAAAGGCTTTGGAAATATCAGGTGGTGAAGTTTAAAGGAGAGATTTATTACTTAGCTAGATTGGGTTTCGGAATAAATTGCGCTCCAAGAATAATGATGAGAATTTTGAGAGATGTTTTGGCACAGGATGAAAGAATAAGAGAAGCGACCAGCCATTACATCGATGACATAATTGTGAATGAAGACATCGTAGGAGCGGAAGATGTAGTCATATATTTAGCAAGCTATGGATTGGGTGACGAAACCAGTAGAAGTTCTTGTGGATAACAGAGTGTTAGGGAATTAAAAAAAAAAAAAAAGTAATAAAAAAATAAGGAAGGGAAATTAGAGTTTAGAAGAGGTTGTGAGATTTACCAGACCTAAAGGAAGGGGACCTTTCAAGAAGAGAAGTGTTTTTCTCAATTTGTGGTAAATTGGTGACATTACCCGCGTTGTAGGTTGTGGTTAAGGGTAGCACAAGCTATTTATAAAGGAACATGTGGAAGAAAAGATTGGAATTGTAAGTCGATGATAAGGTCATTCGAGTATTAAAGGAGATGTTAGAGGAAGTGAAGGATAGAGACCCAGTAAAGAGTTTTTGGATGGTTTCGGATGGAGATAAGGGTGTAGTATGGTGTGATGCAAGCAATCTGGCTATAGGGGCGGCGTTGGAAATTGGGGAAAGATTGTTGAAGACGGATCGTGGATCAGAAATAAGAACGACGTGGTTCATATTAACGTTGCAGAATTAGAAGCGGTTATTAGAGGAGTGAATTTGGCATTAAAGTGGGGTCTGAAAGAGCTGGAAATTAAAACCGATTCGATGACAGTAGTCAATTGGTTAGTTTCAGCAATTACGATGGAAAGAAGGGTGAAAACAAGAGGCACAGCGGAAATGCTAATCAAGAGAAGATTGGGGGTTCTGAGTCATCTGATAAAGTGTGTAAAGTTTGTAAGATCAGAGATGAATAAAGCTGATAGTTTAACCAGAGTCAGGAAATCTTGGATGGGAATTTTCGAAGAAGGAGAGCAGATCGAGGAGGAAATGCTGCTTTTTTTTTGATTTTTTCCTTTTTTTTTTGTTTTTGTTTTTTTTGTTTTTTTATATATATATTTATCTTGATTTTCTTTTTTTTTTTTTTTTTTTCTTTTTTTTTTTTTTTTTTTTTTTTTTTTTTTTTTTTTTTTTTTTAGTTTATTTTTTTTTTTTTGTTTTTTTTCGGAATATCGAAAAGGAAATTAAGAATTTGGAAGAAAAAACATCATTTTGGGATGAATAGAATCTTGTATCTGACGAAGATGGTTATACCGGAAGCCACGAGGAAAGTGGTGGAG
>JABUQX010093761.1:0-5000 GCA_015478945.1 Trachelipus rathkii | reverse complement strand
TTTAAATCTCGCATCTGAAACCACTTCAGCACTACCCTAGTCACAATAGAGATATATATTATATCAATAAGACCATCATCATAGTATTTATAACAACACAGCCATGGCCACTTTCCTTCAATGGAATTGTCGTGGCTACCACTCTAATTTTGAAGAACTTGTTCATCTAATAAACATATGTACACCAGAGTGCATATGTTTGCAGGAAATCGTGACTTCTTTCCACCGTCGGAATATAAAGTCGCTGCTAACCTCTATAGAAAGAGGTGCAGGAATACTCATTCACAAATCTGTCCCCTATTCTCCAGTCCCTCTTCAAACTAAACTTCAGCAGTAATAGCACGAATACATTTAATCGCACTCGACCTTAACTATCGCTGCGACTCTACTTGCTCCGAGTAGTGTAAATTTACTAATGTCGACTAGCTGATCTTTTTTGAAGCGCTCCCTACGTCGGTTGTTATACTCTAGGAGACTTCAACCTCGCCACCCCTTTGGAGGTGACTCGTCACACTTCGTTTTTAGTCAAGATCCTTGTAGATCTTCTAACTTCCTTTCCCTGGATTAGCCTTACACAGGAACTCTTTATTGAACATCTGTTTAGACACAGAGATAAAAAACCACACGCTTCTTCTGTATTGAATGTATTGATATTTCTTTGCTTCCATTCCATATGGTATCGCTTTAACCATGTCTCGCTTTGATATTTATAGCGGCAGTGATCATGTACCAATAGGTTTATAATGAGCTTCTTACGCGACCCAAATGTTAAAACCTAACTCCAGCTTAGGTTATGTACCGAGCGGCGTGGGCTCTGTTTTATCAGGCACAGCTTATCATTTTTAATCCTTTCAGATAAGCTTGTTTCCGACTGCTGATAGATGATCTTTCATTCTTCAGCAAGTTGTCATCCGGCAGCAGAAGTCTCGTATTCGCGCAATCTTGATGCTAGGCAGGCGGCGTGCAATTCTTGTGGTCCAAAAGTGTGACAACCGAGAAGAAGAAAAAACTCTACATGAAATACAAAAGGACCGTACCACCCCAAACATGATTGATTTTAAAGCAGCTGCCGGCGAGATCTCGGCAATTAATTCGCCACACGTAAACAATTTTTACTATTCGACTTACCACTTCACAACTCTTCCGCTTTATGTGGAAAGTTTTACAGCAGAAAATATCCGTCGTCGCTCCAAGAACTTTTACCCACAGTTCTCGCGATATGGGCGCTGATATAGGCGATACGAATCTCCGTCTGAATGCTGTTTGCATAGCATTAGGTAAATAGTTTTGATAGCCACTGCGGAGTTCTTTCCGCTTAATCCTGAAGCTTTCAGAATAGTGAGAACTAACACTGCACTGCCCGAGACTTTTCAACGGCGAAAGGGGAAGATCATACCTATGAGCGTCTTTTGAACTTGCAGAGTATCAAAACTGCACTGGCCGAATGAGGCAAAGACGATACTCTTGCCCGGACATGATTTCGTAGCATCATGCTCGTCATTTCAGTCCTCTCTGGCATCAGCGTTTTTGCTGGACCTGTATAACAGATTCTGTGTTTTTCTGTCTTTTTTATCTTTTGTGGAACTACAGCTTTTGTAAATTCCTGTCCCTAAACATGGGAAAGATGCCGAGTTGGTCGCGACAACCAAAGACGAGTTTCGCTGACCTTCATTTCTGTAATGAGTGGAGAAAATGTTTCAGGCAGTTGCCTCTCCTGTTCTGGAGGTCACGCTCAGTAAGGCTTTTTCAAATTTCCAGTATGTGGTCTTCGCGGCAAAAACATCGTTTCTAGACTCGCGGATCCTTTTTTAAAACTGGATCATAACATCCGGGAAGCTTTCAACTGGTGGGATGGTTCTTGTGTCTTTTTTAACCTTGAAAAAAGCTTATGACACAACGTGAAGAACTGGGTTCTCCTTAAACTCCATTCGGCTTGTTCCGTGGACAACTCCCTCTTTCATTAAATGCCCTTCTGGTCAATGATCCATCAGGTTCGGTTGCTGCTTCTATTCTGTCAGCATCTCTTTACTCTGGATGAAGGAGTTCGGCAGGGTAGTGATCGCTAAGTGTTACTACTATTTGCTCCGCGGATTTAATTGATGATGGTTACTGCTCTATCTCGCAGTGACTGTCAATTTCTCTATGTCAATGTACCTTGCGTTATACATAGGCCGGGTGACAACGCTGCCTTTTCTCGCAACGGCACTCTCACAGCTATAGAGATATTTCACAATGGGGCACTTCCTGGCTTCATTCTCACCCACCAAAACCGTCACAGTGCTGTTTATAAGAAAGAGTGATCAAGAACCTGCACCTTCTTCCCTGCAAAGCCTAACGCTTATATAATGGTTCGCGCCGTTCCTGGGTAACTTTCACAGGGGTCAAATTTCTAGGACTTTTCGCAGATGGACCACTTTTACATGCAACATCAGCGATAGCATATTAACTCATGATAAAAACTACTTTCATCTTCGTTTGATTTATTACGTCAATCTATCAAAATCTGATCGCAAGTTCCTTTTACCTCTCTATATCGCCCTAATCCGAGCGAAGCTGGACTATGGCTGTGTAGTATACGGTCAGGTCCTCCCTAATCTACTACACTTGTAAGATCCCATTCAAAAACGGAGTGATACGTATCTCCACTGAGCCTTCGATCATCCATCCTGGGTGGAGCCTGAAGTGGAATCCAATATGATGCACTCTCTCTTCGAAGGGAATTCATCATGTGCACAAGTTATGCTTCGCTCTCAACCCCAATCACGTCATGCTTTGACACCACGATTTTGTGGAAGATACCTCAGAATCCTTCTTATTACTGGCTTTTTCAAACACAGTTTATAAACATCCTTAATTTCCTTAACATCGCGTTGCAAAGTGCTCGTCTTTTCTCGTTATGACGAAGGTATAACTCCCTTGGCTATTCCTGCCGCCCTACAAATTTGCTTGTCCTTACTCCTCTCAAATCTAGCCACTTGCTGCTGCTGTTATAAGGCATCATTCGCTATTCATTATCGCGTTCACGGGTGGATTTCTGGTTTTACTGACGGCTTAAACAGGGAATCGAGTGTGGGTACGTCTTGCTGTCTTTTCTGACGGCAGCAACAGCTCTTCCATACACTGCCGCATCATGCTTAAATTTTTACGGCAGAATAATGGCTATAATTGATTGCCCTTTCTCAAACTTCTATTCCTTAACGCCAAGACGCATCTCTTATGTCATCTATTAAATTCGCTCAGCGCGCCTCGCAGGTCTTAAAAACCCCTTAGTTCTAAAAAATCAAATGGTATCCTGCCGTACAACAATTTCATTTCGGCTGCTCACTCTCGTAAGAAACAATCATACTAATGTTGGATTCCATCTCATTTAGGGATAATGGCAATGGAAATCGCTGTAGACAGGCCAAAATGTGCATACTCTTTTTCGGAGTTGTTAAAGGTACCTCGCGGATGCATTGACAATGCCCCTCCCTATCAACTGATTACTATTTCTACTCTCATCGACTAGGCTTTCGATCTTATTGGCAAGAGTGCTGGACGAATGATCAGAGAAGGAGCGAAACTTAGAAATATAGTGAAGCGAACATTGGTGAGATAAGATCTTCCATCTCCGCGAGCGAAAGGCTTACTCATTTTTTACACCAGCGTTCACGTGTGAAGCGGCAAAAATATATATGCGGAATTTCTTTTTACTTTTTGTTAATTTTAATAAATTACATTGAAAATCATAGCATTACTAATCATATTTAAATAATCATTGAGAATTACGTTACAGATTTTTATTAATTTTCGTTCTCGTAGTTAGGGTTACCGCATAAAGCCTATATTATATATATATATATATATATATATTATAATACTATATATATATATATATATATATTATATAATATATCTATATATACTATATATATATATTATATATATATATATATATATATAGCTATATATATTAATATATATATATATATCGATGCATCAAGCGACTCACAACTTTTAACTACTCGTGCTCCTCTCTCTTTCTTTTTTATATATTATAGTATATATATATATATATATATATATAGTATATATAATATTATATAGTATATACTATATATATACTATTATATAGTATATATATATATATTATATATATATATATAGTATTATATATATTTTGAAATTGGAAAATATGGTGGTGTCGTTGTTTGTGCGTAGAGAAGTTGCTGTTATTTGAGATAAGAAAAGTTTATTAACAAATTAGTCAAGAAAAATTCGACTAAACTTTCGTCACAGATAAAATAATAAGAATAATATATAATTAATTAATAATCATAAGTAATAATAATGTAATGAATATAATAATAATACTAATAATAATAATGAATAATAATGAGTATAAAAATATATAATAATAATAATAATAATAATAATATATAATAAAATAATTAATACAATAATTTGATAATAATAATAATTAATGGAATAATATAATAAAATGAATAATAATAAAATATATAATAATAATAATATTAATGAATAATAATCAATTAATAATAATAATGAATAATAATAATAATAATTAATAATAATATATAATAGATAATGAGTTATATAATGTTTCATTCTTTCTGTCATTTTTAAAGAAACTAAACTTTTGTAGATTATATATTTAATGAATATTTAATATATATATTATATATATATATAGTATATGATATATAAATTATATATAATCATATATATATATATATATATATATATATTATATATATATAATATATATATATATATATATATATATCATCACCTACCTTCTTCAGATGAAGTTGAGGTGGCTAGCGATCAACCGGAAACAGAAAAAGAAGCATGACATAACTAGTGTGAAATGAAGCAGCGCTCCCTTTCATCCCTTTATTAGAATCTTAGTGATAAACTTCGTTGCAGTTCAGGATAAATTCCACCGCAATCAGGTTTCACTGAGACCGTCAGTGGATCTGAACTGTGGGTATCTCGTC
>JABUQX010093760.1:25000-30000 GCA_015478945.1 Trachelipus rathkii | reverse complement strand
ATATATATAATAATATATTAAATATATACATCATATACTAGTATATATATATATATAATATATATATATATATAATATTATATATATATATATATATATATATATATATATATATTATATATATATATATATATAATTTAATAATTATATATAATTAATATATCATATATATATATATTCTCACCTTTCATCACCAGCGCCTCCGTGTTAGAGGTCATCCCCTGTCGTCTTGCAATGCTTATCACCAGGACCCTCTCTTCGTACAGTCGATGTTCCTCACTGATCCAGCGTCCATCCCCTCTTCGCCACAGCCGCCGCCACTCCACCTTCCATCTTTTCCTTGGTCGTCCGGCGGTTCTTCTACCTGCAGGCTGCCATGCATAAAAATTATGGCCGGTATCTATCTTCATCATCTTCTGATGTCCATTACCCATCTCGTGGTTTGTCTCTCGATATCAAATCCTCCACCGCATCGACCCCCAACTCCTCTCTTATCTCAGTATTCCTTCTTCTCTCTCTTCTGGTCACCACCACTATCAACCTCAACACCCTCATCTCCGCCGCCACGATCTTACTCCTTGTTCTAGTTGTAAGTGTCCACGACTCCGACCCAAACACAAAGTACCGGTCTCAGAATCGTCGTTTAAAAAGTGTTTTAACCTGTCTCGTCACAGTCTGTTTCTCAGCAAGGGACACAACTGACCAACTCCTCTAGAGTAGTTCCTTTTTCTTTCCTCTATTTCACCCTCCATCATTCACTGCTGTTTACCGTAACTCCCAAATACTTAAAGTTCCGCGCATCTTTTATTATTTCCCCACCGATCTCTATGTTTAGTTCTCTCACTTCCCTAGCTATCTTCTCACTTCAGTCTTTCTCATATTCATCTTCAATTCCCTCCGTCGCAGCACCTCCCCCCACCTAATCAGTACTTTTTGTACGTCTCCCGTCTCTTGCAACCAGTGCGAATATCGTCCGCATATGCCATTTACAACAATCTCCTCCTCCTCCTCTACACCAATCTCTCGCATTTCACTTGTCCATATACAGGATGAATAACAATGGTGACACAACACTCCTCCTTGTCTAACACCTGTCTTCACTCCAAACCACAGTCCTTCCCATACGCTGTCCTGACGGCACTTTTTCACTTACTGTTGTAAAGTCCCCTTAATCACTCTAATTAACTTGAGTTCTATCTGGTAGTAACATCTACGAGGTGTCTCCCAAAGTTCTTACCCTAGTTACACTGTCAAATGCCTTCTCTAAATCCACAAAAGCCTATACATTCCTATCCCACTCCCAGGCTCTTTCTCTATCATCATTTCAAGAAAATATCAGATCCGCCGGGCTACCTTAACCGTTCCGGCCTGAATCCTTACTGCTGCTTCATTCAGGTTGTCTTCGACTCCCGTCCTTGACCTTTTCTTCAATATCCTATCATATACTTGCATTGGCATGCGGCAGCAACGATATGCCCTTATAATTGGAACGTCACCCCTATCTCCTTTTTGAACCCACGGGCATACTATCCGCCCTGCCCCACTCGCAGGTACTTCTACCACTCTTCCAGATCATTAAACAATCTTCAACATCCATCGCATGACCTCCTCACATCGTATTATCTCCACCGGCAGCCCATCACATCCTGGACTCTTCCCATTTTTTCATATTCCCCAATTCCATCGTCCAACTCTCCATTGTTATCGACACCCTCAATCCACGTTTTATTCGGTCTGTTTCTCTCTGCGTTCCGGAAGGTCTTCTTCTCCTTTCCTCCTGATATATATAACGCTGAAAAGTACTCTCCACCTGTCGCTATCTCAATCAGGTCACTTCTCAGCCTCATACCGCCTTATCATTTACTGAGTGTGCAACA
The DNA here is from genome assembly GCA_015478945.1 of Trachelipus rathkii. NCBI lineage: Eukaryota > Metazoa > Arthropoda > Malacostraca > Isopoda > Trachelipodidae > Trachelipus > Trachelipus rathkii. The sequence goes on along the minus strand of JABUQX010093760.1, from coordinate 28,123 downwards.
GTCGACTCCTGTTACTCGTAGGTTTTTTGCCGTGTTTATATATTAATTTCCTTAGTTCCACCCATATTCCTGTCTCAGTTGTTCACGCATCCATCTCCCACGCTTGCTCCATGCGCTCTCCTTTATGATGCGTCTCGGCCTCTTTTATTTTACCACATATTCGCTCTTGATTCTTCAGGGGATCTTCTTTTCATCAATGCCTAAAACTTTTTATTTTTTTCCTTTACTGCACGTGCAACTTTCACTGTCCACCACGCAGATTTTTCTTTCTGGAAACCCGTCTTCTTTTTACCCCCAGGTATCTCTCGCAATGTTATATTTTTTCGTCTAAAATACTCCCGCGTCTCTTCTAACAGTCTACAACATCCTTTCTTCCTCTTGGTATTAATATCACGGACTCTTTCTACAAAAACACTTTTCACTTCATCCTCCTTTAATCTCTTCCACTGTACCTCTCTCGCGTATACATCTTATATACATATATTATATATATATATATATATTATATATATTATATTATATATAATAATATATATATATATATATATAGTATATATATATATATATATTATATATATTATGTGGGAGGGAAATAACGCTCCCGAAGCAACGAGATTACCACTATGGGCATATATGAAGTGTTGAGGGACATCACAAGGAACTCCAATGCCCTATGGCTTGTCCCTCTTGCGTTCACATCCATATTCTCCTTACACCTGGAGTTGGCTCCCCTTTATCACACACCATAAAACAATATTACAGACAACACTTTCCTTCTAAAAAATACCTAACGCACGATTGGCCTCGGAGAAGCATAGAAGGTCTGCTTCCAAATATATCCCCTAATCTAGCCCTCCCCCAATAATCACTTGGGGGTTGAGGGTCTCCGGTGGTGGGGTTGGTGGCGTCACGGAATTGCCAGCCTGTTCTAATGCACCGTCTTCTTTCTTCATGAATTTCTACAACCTTCGTAATCTTTACCCTAATCTCCACTTTGTTGAACATCACCTCTCTTCCTCCTCTAAACCTCATCTCTTATTCTTAACGAAAGTAACGTGTTTAAGCGTTCTGACAACAAACCTTATTCTGCTGACTCTTTCTGTCTCTGTCCTCAATTTTCAGCCAAATTTTGTTGTTGTGTATATTTGCGGTATTAGATTGCTTGTTCTCGTGTCTATGATTTAGAGTTTTCCGAATTTTCTACCTTACGGCTCAAGCTATCCCGTCAATCTACTATTAAATTCATCTGTTCTGTATATCTGTTTCCTAACTCAACTGACTATCCTAAATTCTTCAACTACTTAGACTCCAAAATTAAACACATTCTCATCTTCTTCACATTTCTCTGAAATCATCATTCTTGGTGATATCAATGTTCACCACCACCAATGGCTTTCCTCTAATTCTCAAGAAACAGCTGGTGAACTTGCTTGCTACTTTTCTATCCTGACCTCAAGCAGTGGGTGCAGCTCCCTACTCGTATCCCTGATCGTCTTGGATATGAACTCAACATTCTAGACCTTTTTTTAACCTCTAATCCTTGTCCTTATTCTGTTAAACTCTATTTTCTCCTCCGGGTTCCTCCGATCACCTTCCATCTTCTATTTCTTCAAGTCTTCCGCAAGAAAGATCCCCGCCTACGGTGTTGAAATGTTTTAGACACTTCGATGCTGCATAACTGACCAGGCTTGTTGTCGTACTTCGTCGATTTCCCATGGAATGCTACTGCTTCGGAGGGATCCTCGAGGGGTGCTGAGCGCAATTACCGAGGTGATTCTCTCTGGTACTTCATTTCCTTCAACTAAACCTAACAAATCATGGTTTAACTCTGCTTGTTCTCGTGTTATTCGCCACAGGGGGCGCTGTATTCAGTAATTGCCATCTTCTTCAATTTTCAGAAACTCAATTAATTTATATTTCATCCCAGATCGTGCAAAATCTATTCTCCGTAATACTAAAAAAAAAACTCTTTTTATGTTCAAATGCAATAATCCTACTGGTTCCTCTTCCTCACGTCGTTTCTGGGATTTTGCACAAAATTCTAACTTTGACTTTGCTTCTCATGATCTTTATAAAATTATTTTGTATTGATTGTTTACAGACTGCATAAACTGGGGCTGATGAATTACCTATTCGATTGTGGTTCTTATTCCGATTCCAGCTATTTTCGATTTTTGATTCATATTACAATTATTTAAAATCATGCGATTCCGAAGCTCATTACCTCATTTCCATTTAATTGGCATTACAATTAAATTTCAAAACTGAAATAAACACAGTAAATCTTAATTTATTAGAGTGTGAAGATTAATATAACAAAGATAAGCCAACCAGCACAAAAATCCCATTTATACTTTAATCTTTATTCATTTATGACATTATCCATTATTTTATCTACCCTAGAAATTAGGAACGGAATAATTAAAACGTAAGTCCTTAATGCTTGTATTCCTTCGATATCCATCTTCTTGTTCCCGAATTTATGTTCCACAACCATCCACAATTTCTTCTCCAATATTCCCTCATATGCCTTTGTCATGTGATCAATCAAGGTTCATTATATGAAAATTTTAAATTCATGTTTCCTTTTTCTTATATCTTGGGATTATAATTAATTTTTCCCATCCTCCGAGTATTCTTCCTCCCAATTTACAATTCACACAGTCTCCTCCTGGTCATCAATTTGCTTTCTATAATTTCAATAATTTCTCCATACTTTCTCCATACTCCTGTCCTTATTCATATTTTTCTTTAACACAAATATTAAAGCTATGATTTCCTTTCTTTTCCTGTAACTTTCTTGATCTTCTCAGTGAATATAATCAATTTATAAGAAATTCTCGGAAAGTATGGAAACTTGTAAGCATATTCTGCAACTTGTTGCTTATTAAATCTTGAGGGAGATCCCAGATCTTCCATTTTGATAAATAACTTATTTCACTTTTCTTTGGTTTATTGAACTATTTCATGTATTTCGGTAGTTTGTGTAGGTAAGTGTGTCATTTGTAATTTTTGGATCATCTTTTTTTCTTCTCATTTCATCGTTTATTCTCTCATCAATTATGGAAAAAGCTGCACATTCCTCACTTAAATACAGATAGATAGGAAATTCATGAATTGCTT
>JABUQX010093760.1:5000-10000 GCA_015478945.1 Trachelipus rathkii | reverse complement strand
AATAAAAAAGATATAGCTGTTTTTTTATCTATGAAATGGTAGGTAAAATGTTTTTTTTTTTTTTTTAATTTCTTTAATTTTCAAGTGAATGGCGGCAAAACTGGACCTTATGGACAAATGCCAATATAATTTTTTGGATTCAGCGCAAAAAGCTATATAAGAAACAAATCTTAAATACAAGTCAACAAAAATTTGTTCACCAGTGTAATTATTATTTTTATTGTTATTATTCATAATAATATATATATACTGGGGAACAAAAATTTTTATTGACCTATATATAAGACTTTTTCATCACTAACGAACGATCAGTGAATCCAAAAATTTTATTTGTGTTTGTCTTCAAAGATTTACCCCTTTTAGGGGGCTCGAGCCGATGGGGGACAGACTGTGGGGACGTTTCATACCCCGGAGGTCCAGTTTTGCCGCCATTCATATGAAAACTATAAAAATGCAAAAAAAAAAATTTTTTTTTTACAATTTTATAAATGAAAAATCGCTATATTTTTTTTTATTATTTGTCCTATCAATATGAAATTTTCCCAGCACATATATATGGGCAAGGCACACATATTTTAATTAGATTATCCGTTTTTATACCCAACCATTTTGCCTCTGTTCACGGGAAAATAATTTTTTTGGCAATTTTTTTCCAAGTTTACATGTGTTAAAACTGGACGTGACATAAAAAAACCAATACAATTTTTGAATTCAGCACAACAAAATACATAAGAAACAAGTATTGGATATTAGACAACAGAAAAAAAATGTAAAATTTGTTGACCTGTACAATTAGATTCACATCTTCAAGTAAAGAAAATAACACACCTAATAAAAAAATGTAGAATATAGATTACGGTCTGGCAATGCAGGATGAGTCGCTGGGGCTGGAGCTGCAGCTGAAGCTGGAGCTGGAGATGGAGCTGGAGCTGGAGATGGAGCTGGAGATGGAGGTGGAGCTGGAGATGGAGCTGGAGCTGGAGGTGGAGGTGGAGCTGGATTCGAGAGGTGGTGGCAGTGCAGGTGGAGGGAGGGAGGTGAGCCAGAGACAGAGCAGGAGTTGACCAGGAGCTGGAGATGGAGCTGAGCTGGAGCTGAGCTGAGCTGGAGCTGGAGAGCTAGAGCTAGAGATGGAGCTGAGCTGTACTGAGATTGACTGGAGCTAGAGATGCTGAGTTGACTGAGCTGGAGCTGGTTGGAGCTGCTGGTTATGTAGACAGCCGGAGATGGAGATGGAGCTGAGCCGCTGAAGCTGGAGTTGGAAGTTGGAGCTAGAGTTGAAGATACAGTGGAGCTGAGCTGAGCTGGAGCTGAGCTGAGCTGCTGGAGGCTGAGCTGGAACTGAAGCGCGGAGCTGAGCTGGGAGTTGAGCTGAGCTGGAGCAGCTGAGCAAGAGAGCTGGAACCTGACATTCTTGATGATGAAGTTGCATGGCGATTAAGAGTTAGCTATGGAAAAGGCACTGGGAATAGATAGAATTTCGGGAAGGGGGCGGAGCTTCAACCGGTGCCTACCGCAGCATTGGGGCTCTGTAAGTCGACGCATTTGGAAAATATCCCTTATGGCAATGAGTGAAAAAAGTTCGTATTCATACCAATAACAAAAAAAGACGATGCAAAGGATTTCTTCAACTATCGTACCATCGCCTTGATACCACATACTAGCAAGATCTTACTAAAAATCATTCAACTGCGCCTGAGGGTAATCATCGATAGAGAAATACCAGACGTTCTGCCGTAGTAAGAACTGTAAGCGGTGATACGGACTGGTTTAAAATCGGGAAAGGAGTGAGGCAGGGTTGTATTCTATCACTGTAGCTTTTCAGCCTGTATGCCGAGGCAACTATGAAAAAGGCAATACCAGAAGACATCGGTATTGGAGTGAAGATTGCCGGTAGAAACATCAGTAACCTTAGATACGCTGATGGCACAACCCCACTAGCCTAAAGCAAACAAGATTTGAAACGATTTCTCTTGAAAGTTTAAGAAGAAAGCGAGAAGGTAGGTCTAAGTCTGAATGTAAAGAAAACAAAAGTGATGACAACTCTAAACGGCAAGGGTAGGGCTGTTTATGGGCATCCAAATGATGAAATTGAAAGACAGCCGAATCATATTTCTTGACTCCAGGATAGACTGAAGTGGGGGCACTACATCGGAAATCAAGCGACGATTGGCTCTTGGATGAAGTGCGATGGTGAGCATGAAGGTCATCAGAAAATTAAAAGCATCATCACTGCAACCAAGACCAGCTGCGTGATCATTTTCCCAATAGCTACCTTCGGATGCGAAACTTGGATGGTTAAGAAGAGACACAAGAGAAGAATCGATGTCTTCAAGATGTGGTGCTGGAAACGGGTTTTGCGCATTCCTTGCCAACAGGAGTTCCTGGATTGCAGCATAGAGACCCTCACTGGAAGCCAGGATCAGTCCAAGCAAAGGTCAGGCCACTTCGGATATGTAATGCTCCAGCTGACTTACTGAGAAGTCAATCATGTTGCAAATCAGTGAGGGAAGTAGGTTCCAGCTGACTTACTGAGAAGTCACCATGTTGCAACCCAAGAAGAGTGGAAGTAGGAAGAGGGACGACCAAAACTCTTTTCTTGACCTCCACGATCAAATATGATACCTGGCCGGACCATGGAGAGCTTAAGGAAGAGGTAAAGAACAGAATGTCTGAGAGATGTGATCCATGGTGTGACTGAAATCGGCTTCGATTGAACTTGAATTCATGATGATGATGATGGAGTGATAGAGCTTACTGCTGATGATGATGATGATGATGGATGATGATATATATATATATATATATATATATATATATAGAGTAAGATATATATATATATATATATATATATATATATATATAAATATATATATATATATATATATATATATATATATATTAACCTTGTTTGACCCTAACTTAACTTAACTTAACTTAAACCTCATTTTAATTAAATCCTAGGCAAATTCAATTTGCGCTAATTCACACTTGATATTAAAAAATACAGTCACTTGAATTCTTTTAAATATGGTTAATTAGAAATATTATTATACGATATAAAGATATACATATGCATCAGTAACGGTAAGCATGTTAGTAGTATTATGATGGCGATGACCGGTGGTAAATAAGCTTCCACAAATCCATAAACAAGCAAAAACCAACCTTCTGGTTTTGATAAGCATTTTAGATAAAAAGTTGGGCTAAATATATAACACACAATTATGCAGCCATAACAAGAAATACATCTATAATCCTAACTAAAATGCTCCCACATGATTGCTTCATCCAAAAGATGAAAAATCATACTATCTTTCCGGAACATCCAAAATATGTCTCGCGATCCCGTCAACTTCCTTCAATTTTCTCCGCGATAATAATTTGAAATTCTGCCCCTATCCTTGCAAACTCTCACCGAAAAACCAATACCTCTTCCGACACCAAATTCAAATTCAACCTCTTTCTCTGATTTCAACGAGCACAGACCCTCTGGCACAACTGTGTCCACTGCCCCTCCCATCAATGCGCGTTATAATTCTACCTCCACCTCTCGAATATTACAAGCAAAAAAAATTTGAAATTAAAGATTTTGAGCGACCCAGAGTCTACCAGCCCGTACACCACTCACCATTAACCTTTTTACATCTATAAAAGGCAATCCGCTGAAGGCACTGGGTTCTAATATTTCCAGCATATGGTCCCCTTTACTTTTCTGTTTCTGATTTGAATTACATTTTACTTATGGGACCTGGTTTGTAAGGAAACATAATGAATTGTTCCCCACCACAATTCTTCTTAGATGCCAACCACCGTGCAACCATGAAAAACCATTCCTTGTAAGGAAATTGTTTTTTGCCCAGCGCGTCTGCCCATGCTACTGCACATGTTTTCCGTATTTATTACCGCCCCTTGCTCTTACTCAATACCAGCTCTCGAAGTGTTATCCTTCGCTTTTAATTCCTTTACGATTTTCTGCGCGTGCGTGGTAGAAGACCGTTGACGAATAATCTTTTCAGTGTTTCTCCCCAACCCAGAATTTATAAGAATACAACGATCCATTCACATATAAACCTCAATGCTTCTTTACACCCATCTTTAGCAATAGCTGACTGTGCTAAACTAGTGGCCTTCTCCGAATAATTTTAATTTTTTCTTGATTTCCTCTGCAGACCTCTTCTCTTCCTGACCGGGAGTCCTAGATAACAGCAGCCGGGTAGGAGCCTCTTTCAGTAGCATCGGCAGTAGGCGATTCATTCTTGAGTTTTGACCCCTAACTAATTCAGACAAATCCGCAGACCACTCCCACGTCGTCAAAAGGCTTTATTTAACACGTCAAAAATTCTCTTAAGCTGTTCGAGCCACCTTCTGGGTTCTTCTCCCTTAGCCCAGATAACTTGTAAGAACAAGTAAGCCAACCTTCCTTTTTATGATAAACATAAAAGAAACAAATATATAACATAAAATTATGTACCTACATAACAAGTAAATACATCTATTTAATCCTAATATTACACAATAATAATAATAATACACATACACACATATTAATAATAATAATGAAGACACACAAGTTATAATAATAATAATACACACACACACACACAATAATAATAATAGTAGTAGTAGTAGTAGTAGAAGTTTAGTAGTAGTAGTAGTAGTAGTAGTAGTAGTAGTAGTAAATGTAGTAGTATCACATTAGTAACCAACGGAGAAATAAATTTTAATAATTACAAAAATAGTTATATTATATCGTAATCGTTTACAATAATTTTCTCCTTTTCTATATATATATATATATATATATATATAAAAGTATATATATATATATATATATATATATATATATATATATATATATATATATATATATATATATATATATATTTATATACATATACATAATATATATATATATATATATATATATATATATATATATATATATATATATATATAAGTAAGAGAGAGAGTATATATATATATATATATATATATAT
>JABUQX010093759.1:22500-43725 GCA_015478945.1 Trachelipus rathkii | reverse complement strand
TTATTACACTCACACAGATACTTACACTTCACACACAGATTTACTTACACTCACCCAGATTTACTTACTCACACACAGGTTTACTTACACTCACACAGATTTACTTACCCTCACACCACAGATTTACTTACACACACGCACACTCACTTACCCATATACATGTAATTTATTAAAAACATTTTATGTTTTAATTAAAACACGTACATTTATATTACTCATTCAAATACAACTAAAATTATTTCAAAGTTTCTTAAAAACTTCTATAATAAATCAAACATTATCTTTGAACAAAGAATTCATATTAACTGTAATATTTTTTTGTCCATGCTTGTTTGCTTCTATCAAGTTTTTAAAATAACTTTTACTAAAATTTTATGAATTTTATTTAAAAAAAACATATAGTTTACGTACCTTAAGCAATAAATCAGTAAGGTCAGCCCCCAGCACCCTCTACACCAAGTATGCCACGTTTGTTCTTCATTGACTTACTGCTTTACAATCATCTTAGCCATGTAATAAGGTTATAAATATAACAAAATAGTTCTTCTTGCCTTAACATACACATGTATTTATTAAAATCATTCTAAGTTTTTATTAAAAATAACAATTATTCACTTACATTTATTTATTCACTCGATGATTAAAAACTAAAAATATTTCAAAGTTTTTTAAATAATTCGGGTTTTCTTTATTATTATTATTATCTATGTACATTGACCATCCATCACGAGAAAACCACAACACCCGCACTCTTACAGACGAAACTTACCTGACCTTCTCTCTGTAAAATGTGTGAAATAACTACTATTAGGTTCTAAATTTAGGATAATCCTTTTTGTACCCCGCGGCGATTTAGGCCATTCCAGGTCAAATATATTTCAAACTGACTTTTTTCTGTAAAAGGTGGTGCAATAACTACGTTAGGCCTAAATTTAAGCCTAAATTTAGGCCTAAACCTTTTTTGTCTCCAGGTGATTAAGCCTAATACTAGGTCAAAAGGTAATTCCAGTATAGACAAGAATCGAGAATCAATGTTATTATTATTTTATAAATATATTTCAAACTGAAACATGCTGGATCGGTAAGATCCTTTAAGCAGGTAAGAAGGAAATGTTTACCTTTCTTGTGAGTGGACGGAGTAATCCTTATCTCTATATGACCTCGTATGTGATTGGGTCGAGACATTATTTTAATCGCTTTAGGTATGAAAACATGTTTTTGCATATCCCTGAACGGGTTTCGTTTCATTTAAACTCTTAACATACATGTTAAATATTTATTTAAGAAAGTAAAAATAAGGAAAATAAAAACTTTACTATATAATTAGAATTTTAATAATCATTATCTTACAGTAATTTTATTATATATTATATATATATATATATAGTATATAGTATATATATAATTATATATATATATAATATATATATATATATATATATATATATATATAATATATATATATATATATTATATATATATATATATTATTGTAAGGCTAAAATTAAATATATACAATGATTTTATATAAGGTTCACATTAAATATAATACAGGAATATTATTATATATAACACTTCCACATGATGTTTATAACTATTTTATATTAAAATTCTTTAAATCTTTGCAAATATGCCAATCATTTATATCATTATCGATGATATAGTTTCGTGTCTCAGTAATACCTTCAGTTAACACATACGTAAAAAGTTCCCGCTCAGATATCATAGTATATTTACATTCTGGGTCACCTGCATAAATACTTTCTTGCCATTGTTTTCTAAGTAGATAAATGAATTTCTGTACGTCTATAGAACTTAGGAAGCGGTCGATGATAACCGTAGGATCATCGATCAGGGTTTTCTTAAATGCGTAGTATTCTTGGTATAACATGTAATGAACTACGTTTACGTAATTAGATAACACATATGTCTTCTTCAGCTGTATTAACATGCGCTTACGTACCTCTAACATATATTTCATCTGCGCTAGGCCTGAAATGTAGAATCCAAATGATGTAGGTTCAAATACTGATGTTTCATTATTTCTCTCCCATAATCTAACTTCCAAACTGATTAGGTTTTGGTGTTTATAAAATGCTAGAGTAAGTTGCTTATCGCTGGTTTCTTCGCACAGGCTAATAACTGTTTCGGTCCAGTTTAAAGTTGAGCTTGGTTTAAAGTATTCTGTAAGCCACTCTTCAGTGTGATTACATATACAAAGTAATTCATCTGGGCTCACGAAAATACGCTTGGTATTATAACAGGGTGGTTGGGTGGCACACTTGAAAATTCAAATCATCGGGTTTCTTTTATATAGAATGAAACCCTACTTCCGGGGATCTTGATTTCCCACTGGACAATGTCTTGTATTGAGGTATACATGTTAAGGTGAATCATGATATACACTTAGTGAAAATAGAGCACTTTTATTACAAATCAGAGAACTTGTGCACCGCTTAAGAGCCAAAACGAGTATGATTTTAAAATGAGTTTGGGTCTAAAACACGCATCCTCCAATATAATTTTCATCCAATCACAGATAAGGTTCAGGATATGAAAAAACATGTTTTTACATACGTAAAACCAAAAAAGCGATAAAATAATTCTCGACCAATCACATACGAGGTCATATAAAGATAAGGATTACCACTCACAAGAAAGGTAAACATTTCCTTCTTACCTGCTTAAAGGATCTTACCGTTCCAGCATGTTTCAGTTTGAAATATATTTATAAAATAATAATAACATTGATTCTTGATTCTTGTCTATACTGGAATTTACCTTTTGACCTGGTATAAGGCTTAAATCAGCCTGGGATACAAAAAGGTTATCCTAAATTTATACCTAAATTTAGGCCTAACGTAGTTATTGCACCACCTTTTAACAGAAAAAAGGTCAGTTTGAAATATATTTGGTAATAGGCCTAAATCGCCCCGGGGTACAAAAAGGATTATCTTAAATTTAGGCCTACAGTAGTTATTTCAACACATTTACAGAGATGACGTCAGTCAGGTTCGTATCTGTAAGGAGTGCGGGTAGTTGTGTTTTCTCGTGATGGATTCGTCAATTTACATAGATAATAATAATAATAATAAAGAAAACCCGAATTATTTTAAAAAAACACTTTGAAATATTTTTAGTTAACATCGATGTGAATAATATAAATGTAAGTGGATAATTGTTATTTTTTTAAATAAAAACTTAGAATGATTTTAATAAAATACATGTTATGTTAGCAGAGAAGAACTTATTTTGTTATTTTTATACTTATTACATGGCTAAAGATTATGTAAAGCAGTAAGTCAATAGACAACGTGCCATAGCTTGGTGTAGAGGGGTGCTGGGGGCTGACCTTACTGATTTATTGCTTTAAGGTACGTAAAATATATGTTTTTAATAAAATTTCATAAAATTTTAGTAAAAGTTATTTTAAAACTTTATAAAATTTATAAACAAAAGTATAACAGTTAATAATAAAATTCTTCTGTCAAGATAATGTTTGATTATTATAGAAGTTTTAGAAACTTCTGAAAATTATTTTAGTTGTATTTGAATGAGTAATATAAATGTACGTGTTTAATTAAAAAACATAAAATGTTTAATTATACGTTATATGTGTAAGTGAGCGTGGGTGTGTGTAAGTAAATCTGTGTGGAGTAAGTAAATCTGTGTGAGTGTAAGAAAGAAAATCTGTGTGTGAGTGTAAGAAATCTGTGTGAGTGTAAGTAAATCTGTGTGGTGAGTGTAAGTAAATCTGTGTGAGTGTAAGTAAATCTATGTGAGTGTAAGTAAATCTGTGTGAGTGTAAGTAAATCTGTGTGAGTGTAAGTAAATCTGTGTGTGTGTGTGAGTGTAAGTAAATCTGTGTGAGTGTAAGTAAATCTGCGTGTGTAAGTAAATCTGTGTGTGAGTGTAAGATGTAAATGTAAGTGTCTATGGGAAAACGTAAGGGTCATAGTGAATGTGTGTATAAGTGTCCATAGTGAATGTGTGTATAAGTGTCATAGTGAATGTGTGTGTATAAGTGTCATAGTGAATGTGTGTATAAGTGTCATAGTGAATGTGTGTATAAGTGTCATAGTGTATGTGTGTGTGTGTTGTGTGTGTGTTGTGTGTGTGTGTGTGTGTGTGTGTGTGTTCTAAATAATAATAACAATAGACAAAAATAAATAACACTACGTATAAAAATAAAATAAAAATAAAAAAAAAAAAAAAATAAAAATAATATAAAAATAAATAAAAATAATAATAAAATAAATAAAAAGTATTAAAACAAAATAAAATAAAAAAACATAATGTTACACTACGTATAAAAATAAAATAATAAATATAAAATAATAAATAATAAAAAATAAATAGAACGTAATTTTAACACAAACAAACATGCAAAAATAAAAAATAAAAAAATTAATGCTTTCTAAATACAAAGCTAAAGAAATCGAACACATATAACTTAAAACAATAAAGCAGAAAGTTAAAGCAGTAAAGCAGAAAGTTAAAGCAGTAAAGCAGAAATTTAAACCAGTAAAGCAGAAAGTTAAAGCATTGACACATGTATTTAAACATGAGTTAAAAGTTAAATTCATTAAATCAGTAAAAACAAATGATATAATCCCCTAGGTGTTGGTTAACCACTCTATTCTAAATGCTGTTACTTGCTTTAAGTATGTAAATGTATATGTTTTTAATAAAATTTCGTACAATTTTATTAAAATAAAAATGTTTATATATCAGACACTCTGAATTTTTTAATTCTACATACAAATTAAAAAATATAAAAAGTATTAAAATAAATAAAAATAAAATTTTCAGAAAAAAGTATTAAAATAAATAGAAAATATTAAAAAGAAAAATAATGTTAATAAACATATGTGTTACAGATAAAAAGATTAAAACCATAAAGAGAGAGTTAAAACAGGTTAAAATGAGAGTTAGGGATAAAAGCAGAGAGACCAAGAAGGAAAACATGAAATTAAGCAATAAAGCAGAAAGCAAACAATAAAACATGAAGTTAAGCAGTATAAAGCAGAAAGTTAAGCAGTAAAGCAGTTAAACAAAGGCATTACTAATCCCTAGGTTTAGGTAATAACACCTCTTATTGTTTACGCTTTACTGCTTAAGGTTTGTTGTAAAACAGCTATTGTTTTTAATAAAAATTTCGACAATTGTAGTAAAATAAAGGGTTTATATATCAGACACTCTGAATTTTTTTCTTCTTACATACAATTTTTAAAAATTTATAAAATTAAAAAGTATTAAGTAAAAAGTATTAAGTAAAATAATGTTAATAAATAATGTTAATAATAGGTCTGTAATGAGTTACAGTTTTGGGTTCGCGAAAATGTTTTATAAAAATGTTTAAGTATGAAATAAAATGAATGACTCATAGTTTGTTTCCAAATAAAAGTCTGAATCAATTTCGCTGAAATAAAAATGAATGATATATAGTATCGATATAAATAAACATATATATATAATATATTATATATATATATATATATATATAATATATATATAATTATATATATATAATATATATAATATATACTATATATATATATTCATTCGGGCGGGAATATTGCGCCTGCGGGCGCACGCGCGGGCGGGTACGCCGAAATATTGCGCCTGCGGGCCGCACGCGTCGGGCGGGAACGCGGCGGGGGCACCTGCGGTGTGCGGCGTTCGTGGGACTTCACGCGGAGAGATCATGCTGCGTCCTGGTGATCAGTTTATAACATAGGTTAGTACATTAATATTAACTCTGTTCTTTGATGTAGGGTAGAGATGAAGCCATCAAAGATGATTTCACCAAAGATGAATCATCAATATAGATGTCTCAAAGATACGGCATCAAGATGAACCTTCAAAGATTGAGCATCAAGCTGAGGGCATTAATGCTTAGGCATCATGCTAGAGGCATTAATGCTGAGGCATCAATCTTGCGTCATGAATTGCTGAGCATCATTGCTGAGCATTAATTGCTGAGCTCAAAATATCGAGTTGTCGTGAGTGTAAGTGTATCTGTGTGTGGTGTGAGTGAGTGTATATGTTTTAATGGAAGTGTCTATGGGAAGAGTGTAGAGTGGACTGGATGATAGAGTGTCATAGTGTGGATATATTAGATGTATAGCGGAAAAAGACTACTCTGAAGATAGGGAAGGCAAGGATAGTACGATAGCAGCTGTTAATATACACCATTCGAATCCTCATACCTTATTACCTAGGGGTAGGCACCTCATATTAGGGCAATTCGGGGTTCAGGGAGGCTAGAAAAAAGGCTTGGAGAAACGAGAAAGAGTGGGACGAACTCAGTGGAGACGAGCGTGAGATGTAGCAGCGATCAGACTTAGGGGACACGTATGGTGAGGAGGAGACGACTGAGTGGGGCGAGATCGATATGGCGAAGATTGAGAGACAGACCCTATGGGCAGATCAGTGATGGGACAGAACAACTCAGAGCTGGGGCAGCTCACTTGGCGCTAAGACACGACCGTAGAGGGCACATCACGCTGGGCACTCATCTGTGAAATAGAGAACTGACAGATGAGAAAGGAAGGAACAAGAATCAGTACGAGAGCTTCTTACGCGTGATGTATGAGAAGGGGAAGACCATCTAGAAAGCCAGTACAAGTTAGGCGTGGGTGCAGGAAAACAGTTGCCCATAGTACCCTATGGGCAAGGTCAAGTCCGAAAATATCGTGGCTCAAGACCAGGGTAAAGAGGACGCCAAAAAGAATAGGGCTAAGCCCTAGAAGAAGGACAAAAAATTACCGTGGTTCAAAATTGACCCATGTGGAAGACCAAAGGGTAGCCTAAAATTACCGTGGGCAAAAAATGACCCATGGAATACCAAAGGTGTGTATGTGTGTGCGCAAAACGCGCACGTGTGTATTAAGTGATAAATGTAAGTGTCTATGGGTAAATGTAGTGTCATAGTGAATGTCTGTATAAGTGTATGTGTGTGTGTGTGGTGTGTGTGTGTGTGTGTGTGTGTGTGTGTGCGCACGCGCACGTGTGTAGGTGTTCAAGTTAGGACTACATGCGTACAGTTAGGAACGGAATATGTGAACGGGTGGGCCACGAGTGGTAAAAAAATCGCGGTGGCGCCAAAAATTGACCCATGGAGACAAAGGGTCGGCAAAATTACCGTGGGGCAAAAAATTGACCCATGGAAGACCAAAGGCTACCCAAAAATTTCCGTGGCCAAAAACTTGACCCATGGAAGGACGAAAGGGCAGCTCTAAAAGTTACCGTGGGCCAATGGAACCCATGGAAGACCAAAGGGTTGGTCGACAATATCATGGTCAACAAGGTAACCGACATCAAAATTAGGGCTAAACCCCTAAAGGCAGATCAAAAAATTACCGTGGGCAAAAATGGCCCACGGCTTCAGAATTAAAAGAGATGATGGAGAGGTGGACGTAAGAGAAGAGGGAGGCATAATGATAGCGGATGACAACAGGATAGCGTGAGAGCCGAACGCGTATGGCGAAAGCGCTCTGTGCGAGAGGTATGACAAAAGGCAGATGCGTAGCGTTGGCCGAAAAAAAGAGATTGAAGAGAGGGTAGGAGGCCAAAAAGATGATAGGGAGTTGGCTCAGAAAAAAGTTTGGGTTCTCAAAAAAATTTGGCGTTCTCAAAAAAATTAGGGTCTTCAAAAGAATATGGAAGGGAGGAGGAAGTTCTATAAGAAATGGAGTAGAGTTCATCAAAAAATTCAAGGAGTTCTCAAAAAAGGGTCAAGGCAAGAAAGGTCAAGGTCAGGGGTAAAGAAAATAACCCCTTCAGGAAACAACTGGCGGTCAGAGAAGTCAAGGGCAGGTAAAATTGGGTTATCGATTTTATTCCGGAAGGATAGGGGTCTCAAAGGGAGTGGAAATTTGGGGTGAAAAAAAATGTGTGGCAAAGGATTAGCCCCTACTACTCCTGGTAGTTTACGCTGTATGAGGCGGAGTAGACAAGCGGGAGGCAGGGAGTCGACGTATTTAGAGAAGAAAAAAGACTGGAAGAGACAGGGTGGATCTGGTCCTGCCATAGGCGGTCTTATCATTGAATAGAGCACTCTTTCATAGGTATTTAGTCGCGTATCTTTTAGGCTTGTCGGTGTCGAGGAGAGAGAGATGAGAAAGAGGTAACACGCTTGACATACGTTCGCGAGGGCCGGCGGGCATCTATCCTGGTAAGTGAAGATCATCAAGGAGTTATTTTATCTATATATATATACTTAATATTATATATATATAGATTATATAATATATATAATATATTATATAATATATATATATATATATATATATATATATATATATATTATATATATATATATTATACATATATATATATATAATATATATATAATTTATATAAATTATTATATTTATTATATATATATATATATATATATATATATAATTATATATATATATATATATAAATATATATATATTATAATATATATATAATTATATAATATAGTATATATATTTATTATATAAATACTATATATATATATATATATATAATATATATATATATATATATATATATATATTATATAATATATATAAATATATATATTATATATATATATATATGTATATATATATATATAATAATATATTATATATATATTTTATATAGGGATATAATATATATATATATATAATATATATATA
Source organism: Trachelipus rathkii (assembly GCA_015478945.1). NCBI lineage: Eukaryota > Metazoa > Arthropoda > Malacostraca > Isopoda > Trachelipodidae > Trachelipus > Trachelipus rathkii. The sequence goes on along the minus strand of JABUQX010093759.1, from coordinate 35,050 downwards.
TATATATATATATATATATATATATTTATATATATATAGATAAAATAAACTCCGTTGAGTGATTTTTCACTTACCAGGATTAGATCCGGGCCCTCGCGACGGATGTCAAGCGTGTTAACCACCGACCACGACAGCTAAAAAGATACGCGGACTTTAAACCTTTGAAAGAGTGCTCTATTCAATAGGAATAAGGACCGCCTATGGCAGGACAGATACCTCAGCCACGCATCTCCGCTTGCACTCGGGTCAAAGGTAACACAGGACCCATGTAAGGAGACCACTCTAGATCGGAGTATAATTTTTACCCCAATTTTTTACTCCATATTGGAGGTCTCACTTGGGGTAAAAAATGATAACCCAATTTTTACCTGCCCTTGACCTTTTCTGACCGCCACGTTGTTTCCTGAGGGTAATTTTACCTGCCCTTGACCTTTTTGGGCCTGACCTTTTTTGAGAACCCTAATGGTTTTGAGAACCGTATTTTTAGAAACCCTAATTTTTTGAAACCCTAATTTTTGAGAACCCAAATTTTTTGAGAACCCAAATTTTTGAACCCTAATTATTGGCAACCTAATTTTTTTCGGCAAACCCTAATTTTGGCACCTTCGAAGAGGGTTGCCGCCAAACGGTTTGCGTCAGCAACCGTGTACGTATTACCCCCCCTATTTTCGCCCCCTAATTTTTTCGACCGTGGCCATTTTTTTGCCCACGGTTAATTTTTGATCTGCTTTGGGGTTTTAGCCCTATTTTTGATGCGTTACCTTGTTTGACCATGATATTTCGACCAACCCTTTGGGTCTTCCATGGGTTCAATTTTGGGCCACGGTAATTTTAGGCTACCTCGTCTTCCATGGGTCAATTTTCGCCCACGGAAATTTTTGGGTACCCTTTGGTCTTCATGGGTCATTTTTATGCCCACGGTAATTTTTGCCGACCCTTTTGGTCTTCCATGGGTCAATTTTGGCCCACGGCGATTTTTTAACCCACTCGTGGCCCACCGTCACATATTCGTTCCTAACCTGTACGCATTGTATGGACCTACCCTAACTTGAACCCTACACACGTGCGCGTGCGCTCACACACACCACACACACACACACACACACACACACACACACACTTACGACTTATACAGACATTCACTATGACACTTACATTTACCCATAGACACTTACATTTACACTTATACACACGTGCGCGTGCGCACACACATACACACCCTTTGGTATTCCATGGGTCATTTTTTGCCCACGGTAATTTTCAACCAACCCTTTGGTATTCCATGGGTCAAATTTGACCCACGGTAATTTTTTGTCCTTCCTTTAGGGGCTTAGCCCTATTTTTTGGCGTCTTTACCTTGTTTGACCACGATATTTCGGACTTGACCTTGCCATATACCATGGGTCAATTTTGGACCCACGCTAACTTTGATGGGCTTTGATGGTTGTATCTAGTGATGTTCTATTAGTGTTCTATGAGTATTAGATGAGTGCCAGGTGAGTGCCAGGTGAGTGCCAAGTGAGTGCCAATGAGTGCCAATGAGTGCCAAGTGAGTGCCAATGAGTGCCAAGTGAGTGCCACATAGTGCCAAGTGAGTGCCACATAGTGCCAACTGAGTGCCACTTTTTTCAAGCCTTTTCTAGCCTCCCCTGAGCCCCGAATAGCCCTAATATGGGTGTCTACCCCTAGGTAATAAGGTATGAGGATTCGAATGGTGTATATTACAAGCTGCTAGAATGCTTCCTACTATGAGTTAGTATTTTTATAACACTTATAGCATGACAGAATATATATCTAAAGAGTTACACACATTCACTATGACACTTACATTAAACCATATACACTTACACTCACACCCACACACAGGTACACTTACACTTACACTCACACACTCGATATTTTGACGCCTCAGCATTAATGCCTCAGCAATGATGCCTCAGCATTAATGCCGCAGCATTGATGCCTCAGCATTAATGCCTCAGCATTGATGCCTCAGCATTAATGCCTCAGCATTGATGCCTCAGCATTGATGACTCATCTTTGATGCCGTCATCTTTGATACCATCTATATTGATGATTCATCTTTGATGAAATCATCTTTGATGGCTCATCTCTACCCTACATCAAAGAACAGAGTTAATATTAATGTCTAACCTATGTTATAAACTGATCACCAGGACGCAGCATGATCTCTCCGCGTGAAGTCCCACGAACCCGCACCCGCAGGTGCGACCCGCCGCGTTCCCGCCCGACGCGTGCGCCGCAGGCGCAATATTTCCGCGTACCCGCCGCCGCGTGCGCCCGCAGGCGCAAATATTCCCGCACCGATGAAATATAATATTATAATATATAATATATATATATATATAATATATATATATATTATATATAATTATATATATATATATATATATTATATATATATATATATATATATACTATAAGTCATTCATTTTTATTTCATACTTAAACATTTCAAAGAATTTCTTTTCAAATATACTATGAGTCATTCATTTTTATTTCATACTTAAACATTTTTATTAAAAACATTTTCGCGAACCTAAAACTGTAACCATTACAGACCTATTATTTAACACATATTTATTAACATTATTTTTACTTAATACTTTTTTACTTTAATACTTTTTTTAATTTATAAATTTTTAAAAATTGTATGTAAGAAGAAAAAAATTCAGAGTGTCTGATATATAAACATTTTATTTTACTACAATTGTACGAAATTTTATTAAAAACATATACTTTACATACCTTAAAGCAGTTAAAGCAGTAAACAATGAGGTGTTATTACTTACACCTAGGGGATTAGTATGCCTTTGTTTTACTGCTTTACTGCTATAACTTTCTGCTTTCCTTTCTTTAAATCTGTTTACTGCTTTAACTTTCTGCTTTACTGCTTAAAATCATGTTTTACTGCTTTAATACTCTCTGCTTTACTGTTTAACTTTCTGCTTTACTGTTTTTAACTCTCTGCTTTACTGTTTACCTCTCTGCTTTACTGCTTTAACTCATTATATTATTAACATTATGTTTCTTTTATATTTTTTTTATTTTGTTTTTATTACTTTTATTTATTATTATTTTTTTTTTGTTTTGTTTTAATACTTTTTTATTTTTAATTTGTAATGTAAGAATAAAAAAATCAGAGTGTCTGATATATAAACATTTTATTTAATAAAAATTGTACGAAATTTTATTAAAACATATACTTTACATACCTTAAAGCAGTAAAGCAGTAAAACAATGAGAGAGGTGTTATTACCTCCTTAACACATAGGGGATAGTACTGCCTTTTGGTTATGCTTAACTGCTTTAACTTTCTGCTTTACTGCTTTAACTCATTTTTTACTGCTTTTAACTTTCTGCTTACTGCTTCAATTTTCCGCTTACTGCATTATCTCTCCCCTCCTCTTCTTTTGCTTTTACTGCTTTTACTGTTTTAACTCATATGTTTTACTACTTTAGCTCATATAATTTATAAACATTATGTTTTTTATTTATTTTAATACTTTTATTATTTTATTATTATCTTATTTTTATGTATTTTTATTATTATTTTATTATTTATTATCTTATTTTTATTTTATTTTTATTACGTAGTGTAACATTATGTTTTTATTTATTTTGTCTTAGTAGTTATTATTTATTTTATCTTTTTTATAATTTTTTTATTTTATTTTCAGTCTGTTATTTTATTTTTTTCATTATCTTATTTTTTATTTTAGTATAACCCAAAGTGTTATTTACTGAATGATTTTTGTTATTATTTATTTAAGACACACACACACACACACACACACCCCACACACACACACACACACCACACATTCACTTGACACTTATACACACCATCACTATGACACTTATACACACATTCACTATGACACTTATACACACACATTCACTATGACACTTATACACAACATTCACTATGACATATATAACACATTCATTATCCCAGTGGAGTTTTTAAAAACTCTTACAATTTACACTTTACACCTCACACACAGATTCATACATTACACACCGCAGATTTATTACACTCAACACAGATTTTACTTAACTAACACACACACACGATTTACTTACACCCACACAGATTTACTTACACTCACACATTACTTACACCTCACTAGATTTACTACCTCACACAGATTTACTTACCTCACACACAGATTTACTTACACTCACACAGATTTACTTACACTCACACACAGATTTACTTACACTCACACAGATTTACTTACACTCACACACAGATTTACTTACACACGCACACTCACTTACACATATAACGTATAATTTATTAAAACATTTTATGTTTTAATTAAACACGTACATTTATATTACTTATTCAAATACACTAAAATTTTTCAAAGTTTCTTAAAACTTCTATAATAAATCAAATTATCTTTGAACAAAGAATATATTATTAACTGTTAATACTCTCTTGTAACCCAATTTTATAACTATCAAGTTTTAAAATAACTTTTACTAAAATTTTATGAAATTTTATTAAAAACATATATTTTACGTACCTTAAAGCAATAAATCAGTAAGGTCAGCCCCCAGCACCCCTCTACACCAAGCTATGCCACGTTTTGTTCTCTTGACTTACTGCTTTACATCATCTTTAGCCATGTAATAAGTATAAAATAACAAAATAAGTTTTCATCTGCTTAACATGAACCATGTATTTTATTAAAATCATTCAAGTTTTTATTTAAAAATAACAATTATTCACTTACTTTTATATTATTCTCCGATGTTACTAAAAATATTTCAAGTTTTTTAAATATTTCGGGTTTTTCTTTATTATATTATTATTATCTATGTACATTGGACAATCCATCACGAGAAAACACAATAACCCGCACTCCTACAGATAAGAAACTGACATTAACTTTCTCAGTCAAATGTGTTCATGTAACTACTGTAGTGTAAAATTCCTGTTAATCCTTTTTGTTCCCCGGGGCGATTAGGCCTAATTTCAGGTCAAAATATATTTCAACTGACCTTTTTCTGTAAAAGGTGGTTTGCAATAACTACGTTAGGCCTAAATTTAGGTATAAAATTTAGGATAAACCTTTTTGTATCCAGGGCTGATTTAAGCCTAATACCAGGTCAAAGGTAATTCCAGATATAGACAAGAATCAGAATCAATGTGATTATTATTTTTATAATATATTATTAAAACATGCTGGAACGGTAAGATCCTTTAAGCAGTTAAGAAAAATGTTTACCTTTCTTGTGAGTGGACGGAGTAAACCTTATCTCTATATGACCTCGAATGTGATTGGTCGAGAATTATTTTATCGCTTTTAGGTATGAAAAACATTTTTTTCATATCCTGAACTTATCTGTGATTGTATGAACAGGAATGTTATATTATCTTTTAGGTCCAAACTCATTTTAAAATCATACTCGTTTTGGCTCTTAAGCGGTTGCACAAGTTGCTCTGATTTGTAATTAAAAAGTGCTCTATTTTCCACTAAGTGAGGGAGATATGAAGTCAATGGAATTCACCTTAACATGTATACCTCAATACAAGACATGTTAGTCCAGTTGGGAATCAGATCCCGGAAGTTAGGGTTCATTCTTATATAAAGAAACCGTGGATTGAATTTTCAAGTGTGGCCACCCAATCACCTGTTTAATACAAAGCCGATTTTCGTGAGTCCAGATGAATTACTTTGTATATGTAATCACACTGAAGAGTGGCTTACAGAATACTTTAAACCAAGCTCAGCTTTAAACTGGACCGAAACAGTTATTAGCCTGTGCGAAGAAACCAGCGATAAGCAACTTACTCTAGCATTTTATAAACACCAAAACCTAATCAGTTTGGAAGTTAGATTATGGGAGAGAAATAATGAAACATCAGTATTTGAACCTACATCATTTGGATTCTACATTTCAGGCCTAGCGCAGATGAAATATATGTTAGAGGTACGTAAGCGCATGTTAATACAGCTGAAGAAGACATATGTGTTATCTAATTACGTAAACGTAGTTCATTACATGTTATACCAAGAATACTACGCATTTAAGAAAACCCTGATCGATGATCCTACGGTTATCATCGACCGCTTCCTAAGTTCTATAGACGTACAGAAATTCATTTATCTACTTAGAAAACAATGGCAAGAAAGTATTTATGCAGGTGACCCAGAATGTAAATATACTATGATATCTGAGCGGGAACTTTTTACGTATGTGTTAACTGAAGGTATTACTGAGACACGAAACTATATCATCGATAATGATATAAATGATTGGCATATCTGCAAAGATTTGGAGAATTTTAATATAAAATAATCATAAACATTATATATATATTATATATATAATAATATATATGTATTATATTTAATGTGAACCTTATATATAAAATCATTGTATATATTTAATTTAGCCTTAATATATTATATATATATATATTATATAATATAAATATATATATATCTATTATATATATATATATATATTATATATATATATATTTATAGTATATATATCATATATATATAATATATATATATATATATATATATATATTAAATTACTGTTAAGATAATGATTATTAAAAAATTCAATTAATATAGTAAGTTTTTATATCCTTATTTTTACTTTCTTAAATAAATATTTACATGTATGTTAAGAGTTTAAATGAACGAAACCCAGGTTCAGGATATGAAAAAACATGTTTTTCATACCTAAAAGCGATAAAATAATTCTCGACCAATCACATACGAGGTCATATAGAGATAAGGATTACTCCGTCCACTCACAAGAAAGGTAAACATTTCCTTCTTACCTGCTTAAAGGATCTTACCGATCCATCATGTTTCAGTTTGAAATATATTTATAAAATAATAATAACATTGATTCTCGATTCTTGTCTATACTGGAATTACCTTTTGACCTAGTATTAGGCTTAAATCAGCCTGGGATACAAAAGGTTTATCCTAAATTTATACCTAAATTTAGGCCTAACGTAGTTATTGCACCACCTTTTACAGAAAAAGGTCAGTTTGAAATATATTTTGACCGGGAATTAGGCCTAAATCGCCCCGGGGTACAAAAAGGATTATCCTAAATTTAGACCTAAAGTAGTTATTTCAACACATTTTACAGAGAGAGGTCAGTTTCGTATCTGTAAGGAGTGCGGTAGTTGTGTTTTCTTCGTGATGGATTGTCAATGGTAACATAGATAATAATAATAATATAAAGAAAACCCGAATTATTTAAAAAACTTTGAAATATTTTTAGTTAACATCCGAGTGAATAATTATAAATGTAAGTGAATAATTGTTATTTTAAATAAAAAACTTTTAGGAATTTTAAAAAAATACATGTTATGTTAGCAGAGAAGAATAATTTTGTATTTTTACTTATTAAACATGGGCTAAAGATGATGTAAGCAGTAGTTCAAGAGAGACAAACGTGGCAAGCTTTGGTGTCAGAGGGTTGCTGGGCTGACCTTACTGATTTTATGCTTAAGGTTACGTAAATATATGTTTTTAATAAAATTTCATAAAATTTTAGTAAAAGTTATTTTAAAACTTGATAGTTATAAAATTTATAAACAAAAAGTATTAACAGTTAATAATAAATTCTTTGTTCAAAGATAATGATTGATTTATTATAGAAGTTTTAAGAAACTTTGAAAATAATTTTAGTTATATTTGAATGAGTAATATAAATGTTACGTGTTTAATTAAAACATAAAATGTTTTAAATAAATTATTTTAAGTGTTTATTTTTATTTTTTTTTGCGTGTTGTGTAAGTAAATCTGCTGTGTTTGAGTGTAAGTAAAATCTGTGTGAGTGTAAGTAAATCGTTGTGTGAGTGTAAGTAAATCATGGATGTGAGTGTAAGAAATCTGTGTGTGGTTGAAGTAAATCTGTGTTGAGTGTAACGTTAATCTTATGGAGTGTAAGTATATCTGTGTGTGAGTGTAAGTAAATCTGTGTGAGTGTAAGTAAATCTGTGTGTGAGTGTAAGTAAATCTGTGTGAGTGTAAGTAAATCTGCGTGTGTAAGTAAATCTGTGTGTGAGTGTCTATGGGTAAATGTAAGTGTCTATTGGGAAGATGTAGTGGCATAGAGTATTGTGTATAGGTGTCAGGCTCATGTGGTATAAGTGTCATAGTGGGAATGTTGTGTGTTAAGTGTCATAGTGAATGTGTGTATAAGCTGTCATAGTGAATGTGTGTATAAGGTGTCATAGTGAATGTGTGTGTGTGTGTGTGTGATTGCGTGTGCGTGGTGTGTGTGTGTGTTCGTGTGTGTGTGACTAACAAAATAAGTAATAAAACAAGGCATTAAGATAATAGCGATCAGAAGAATGAACAAAAAATAAAAATAAAATGATAAAAAAATGAAGAAAATGGGAAAAATAAATAGAAAATAATAATAATAGAATAATTAAAGAGTACTCCAAACAATGTTTGATTTAAGAGCTACTTTTATTCAACGTCAAAAAAAAAAAATAAAAATAAAAAAAAAAAAATAAAAAAAAAATAAAAATAAATAAAAATAATAAAAATAAAAATAAAATAAAAAGTATTAAAATAAATAAAAAACATAATGTTAATAAATATATGAGCTTAAAGTAGTAACCATATGAGTTAAAGCGATTAAAGCAAGAAATTGAAGGCAGTTAAACAGAACTTAAGTAGTTAAGAAGAAAGTTAAAGCAGTATACAGCAAGTTTAAGCAGTAAAACATGAGTTAAGCAGTAAAGCAGAAAGTTAAAGCAGTAAAGCAGATAGTTAAAGAGCATACTTATCCCTTAGGTGTTAGGTAATAACACCTCATTGTTTTACTGCTTTACTGCTTTAAGGTATGTAAAGTATATGTTTTTTAATAAAATTTCGTACAATTTTATAAAATAAAAATGTTTATATGTCAGACAGTTTGCTTTTGTTTAGTCTTACAATACAAATTAACAACCAAAAAAAGTATTTTAAAACAAAATAAAAATAGAATTAATAAATAAAAAGTATTAAAAACAAATAAAAAAATATAAAGAAAACTAATGTTAATAAATAATATGAGTTAAAACAGTAAGCAGAGAGTTAAACGCTTAAAAGCAGAGAGGTTACAACAGTAAAGCAGAGAGTTAAAGCAGTTAAAAGCAGGAGTTTAAAGCAGAAAACATGAGTTAAAAGCAGTAAAGCAGAAAGTTAAAGCAGTAAAACATGAGTTTAAGCAGTAAAGCATATGAGTTAAAGCAGTTAAAGCAGTAAAACAAGGCCATATTAATCCCCTATTAGTAGGGATTAGTAGGTCTTTGTTTTACTGCTTTACTGCTTTAAGGTGTGTAAAGTTATATGTTTTTTATAAAATTTCGTACAATTGTAGTTAAAATTAAAATGTTTATATATCAGACACTCTGAATGTTTTTCTTCTTACATACAATTTTTAAAAATTATAATTAAAAAGTATTAAGTAAAAAGTATTAAGTAAAAATAATGTTAGTAAATATGTGTTAAATAATAGGTTGTAATGAGTTACAGTTTTATGTTCGCGAAATATGTTTTAAAAAAATGTTTAAGTATGGAAATAAAATGAATGACTCATAGTATATTGAAAAGAAATTCTTTGAAATGTTTAAGTATGAAATAAAATTGAATGACTCATAGTATATAATGAATAGTATTATATATATAATATAATATATATATATATATATATATATATATATATAGAATATATTTATAATATATATTATATATATATATATATTATATATATATATATATTATATATATATATATTATTATTTTCATTCGGGCGGGAATATTGCGCCTGCGGGCGCACGCCGGGCGGGTACGCGGAAATAATTGCGCCTGCGGGCGCACGCAGCGGGCGGGGAACGCGGCGGGTCGCACCTGCGGGTGCGGTTCGTGGGACTTCACGCGGAGAGATCATGCTGCGTCCGGTTGATCAGTTTATAACAAGGTTGACATTAATATTACTCTGTTCTTTGAGAGTAGGGTAGAGATGAGCCATCAAAGATGATTTCAGTCAAAGATGAAATCATCAAATAGATGGTCTCAAAGATTGACGGACATCAAAGTATGAACCTTCAAAGTGAGGCATCAATGCTGAGCATTAATTGCTGAGGCATTCAATGCTGAGGCATTAATGCTGAGGCATCAAGTGCTGCGGCATTAATGCTGAGGCATCATTGCTGAGGCTTAATGCTGAGGCCTCAAAATATCGAGTGTGTGAATGTGAGTAAGTGTATCTGTGTGTGGGTGTGAGTGTAAGTGTAAGTGTATATGTTTAATGTAAGTGTCTATGGAGAGTTGGTTAGTTGGGCTATAAAATGTCATAGTGTTTGTATAAGTGTAGAAAAGACTAACTCATAGTAGGAAGCATTCTAGCAGCTTGTAATATACACCAATTGAATCCTCATACCTTATAACCTAGGGTAGACACCCATATTAGGCTATTCGGGTTCAGGGGAGGCTAGAAAAGGCTTGAAAAAAGTGGCACTCAGTTTTGGCACTATGTGGCACTCACTTGGCCCTTTTGTGGCACTCACTTGGCACTCATTGACACTACTTGGCACTCATTGGCATCATGGACTCACTGCACTCACCTGGACTCACCGGCACCATCTAATACTCATGAACATCCTAGATACTTCTTACGGTGATTGGGAACCATCAAGCCATCAAGTTAGCGTGGGTCAAAATTGACCCTGGTATATGGCAAGTCAAGTTCCGAAAATATCGTGGTCAAACAAGGTAAAGACACCAAAAATAGGGCTAAGCCCCTTAAGGAAGGACAAAAAAATACCGCTGGGTCAAAATTTGACCCATGGGGAATACCAAAGGGTTGGGTTGAAAAAATTACCTGATGGGCAAAACATGACCATGGAATACCAAAGGGTGTGTATGTGTGTGCGCACGCGCACGTGTGTATAAGTGTAAATGTAAGTGTCTATGGGTAAATGTAAGTGTCATAGTGAATGTCTGTATAAGTGTAAGTGTGTTGTGTGTGGTTGTGTGTGTGTGTGTGTGTGTGTGTGTGTTGTGCTATATGTGTGTGTGTGTGTGCGCACGCCACGTGTGTAGGTGTTTCAATTAGGGAGCGTCCATAATGGTACAAGTTAGGAACGAATATGGACGGGTGGCACGAGTGGGTAAAAAATCGCCGTGGGCCAAAATTGACCCATGGAAGACCAAAGGGTCGGCAAAAATTACCGTGGGCAAAAAATGACCCATGGAAGACCAAAGGGTACCCAAAAATTTCCGTGGGCCAAAATTGACCCATGGAAGACCAAAGGGTAGCCTAAAATTACCGTGGGCCAAAATTGACCCATGGAAGACCAAAGGGTTGGTCGAAATATCATGGTCAAACAAGGTAACGACATCAAAAAGGGCTAAGCCCCTAAAGCAGATCAAAAATTACCGTGGGCAAAAATGGCCCACGGTCGAAAAAAATAGGGGGGCGTAAAATAGGGGGGTAATACGTACAACGGTTGCTGACGCAACCGTTTGGCGCAACCCTTCTTCGAAGGGTTGCCAAAAATTAGGGTTGCCGAAAAAATTAAGGTTGCCAAAAAATTAGGGTTCTCAAAAAATTTGGGTTCTCAAAAAATTAGGGTTCTCAAAAAATTAGGGTTCTCAAAAAATTAGGGTTCTCTAAAAATTAGGGTTCTCAAAAAATTAGGGTTCTCAAAAAAGGTCAAGGCCCAAAAAGGTCAAGGTCAGGTAAAAATACCCTCAGGAAACAACGTGGCGGTCAGAAAAGGTCAAGGGCAGGTAAAATTGGGTTATCATTTTTTACCCCAAGGTAGGTCTCCAATAGGGAGTAAAAATTTGGGGTAAAAAAAAATGTGTGCAAAAGGTTAGCCCTACTACTCACAGGACCCATGTAAGGAGACCACTCTAGATCGGAGTATAATTTGTATAGATGTAAATACTTCAATTAAACCGCAGTTCAATTTGTATAGATAAAATAACTCCTTGAGTGAATCTTCACTTACCAGGATTAGATCCCGGGCCCTCGCGAACGGTATGCCAAGCGTGTTACCACTCGACCACGACAAGCTAAAAAGATACGCGACTTAAACCTATGAAAGAGTGCTCTATTCAATAGGAATAAGGACCGCCTATGTCAGGACAGATACCTCAGCCACGCATCTCCGCTTGCACTCGGGTCAAAGGTAACACAGGACCCATGTAAGGAGACCACTCTAGATCGGAGTATAATTTGTATAGATGTAAATACTGCAATTAAACCGCAGTTCAATTTGTATAGATAAAATAACTCCTTGAGTGATTCTTCACTTACCAGGATTAGATCCCGGGCCCTCGCAAACGGTATACCAAGCGTGTTACCACTCGACCATGACAAGCTAAAAAAATACGCGACTTAAACCTATGAAAGAGTGCTCTATTCAATAGGAATAAGGACCGCCTATAGCAGGACAGATACCTCAGCCAAGCATAGATGCGTGGCTGAGGTATCTGTCCTGCCATAGGCGGTCCTTATTCCTATTGAATAGAGC
>JABUQX010093759.1:0-5000 GCA_015478945.1 Trachelipus rathkii | reverse complement strand
ATATATATATATATATATATATATATATATATATATTATATATAATATAAATAATATATATATATATATATTATATATATATATATATATATATTTTATATATTATTATATATTAATATATATATAGTTATATATATACAAATATTCATTCTAAGTAGTCAAGTTCTGACTTCTGCCCTATAGAGGCCAGAAGCCATCCCCCCCCGGGAGGATATAAAAATTATAGTCAAGAGTTGTCAGAAAAGAGTTTATTTCTTGGAAACCTGGGGGTTGCCAAATGCAAAGAGTAGAGAGCGGTTTTTGGATATTTGAAAATTCATTCGCTGTTAGCTTTTGAGCTGAAAACACCTTTCGTTGTTAGCTTCATGCTGTTCATTCGCCTTTATTTTCTGAACTGATAAGTTCTCTTTTAAAATCATTCGTTGTAAGGCTTCAAGCCGGTAACAATTTACACTGTTAAGCTTCGTGCTGAATTAATGTTTAATATTCAAATATTCCTTTATTCGAAGATCGTTTTTTATGTGCATTTCAATTTAACATTCTGGAAAGCTTAAACGGGTCAACTACTTCGTTTGAGCTTGGGAAAACAAACTTTTCTCAATAAACTTAAAAATAAACCTAGTGTATTAAACCTAGTGAAGACCTAAGGCTTTCAAGAGTATACTCTCTTAAATATTCTGACTTGCAGTGCACATAATCTAAACTATTATTGCACTGGCCAATATTCAATTCTTTTAGAATTTCGTCAAGTTCTTAATCTGAACTTTCTATAATATGATGAGCGTAATATGCTGATCTCTATTCAATAAAATGATATAATTTAACAATTATATTATCTTGAGAAAAGTTTGTAAATTTAAAAGTTGTTTTTCTCGCTAAAATTTAGTATTTCGTAGTCGGTAAACTACTGGCGTTTAAAGTTTAAATTTAGTATTTCGTAGTCGGTAAAATACTGGCGTTTAAAGTTTAAATTTCCTACGTGGAAATTTTTCGTTACTTCATTTATCTATTTTGTGTGTGAAGCAAAGTTGCTTTTTTCAATATTCTGAGAAAGAAAAATATTTCTCATTAAAAAAAATATCGTCTTTCGTAAAAAACTGATTAGTTTTGTTTAAACACACACATTATATATTCTGCAGAAGTTTGCGCTTTGAAATAATCTGCATCGAATGAAAAATATTCTGCAGATTAGACCTATAAATTAAAGATTTATATATATATATATAATGTTATATATATATATATTATACATTAAAGCGTCATATATCACGCATAAATTAAGATTTGTGGAGAAGTCGGTCTCTTGTATATAATTTTGTAGTATTTTTTTAGTTAACTGTCCAGATATTTATATATAAATCTGGATTGTTTCAAATAATCGAGACTTCTCCTCCTTTCAAATATATTAAATATTTTTGCGTTATATATTTTTGCGTTATAAAAAAAAAAAAAATATTAATATATTTCGGCAATTTAGTATCTTTGCGGTAATTATTATTTTGGGTTATTTGGGTATTTTATATTGTCCTTTCGAAATCATTGCCTATTAAATCTTAGGTGGTGGTAAATATCGTGCGTTTTGCTCATATAATAAGTAGCATTTTTTTTGCGTATTTTTTTTGGCCTTTGCGTTTTTTTTCAAATATTCATTTTACAAAAATGTCTCTTTTCGAAGATGAATCACTCAGACAAATCGTGTCTGAGTTGGAGGACAGTGTCAGTGAAAATTTTGGGAGGGAGGACGAAAACACTCTCTCTCCAGAAGAATTAGTCGACCTCACGAAAGAGGTTAAGTCAAAACTGTCCCCTATTAAGAGACTGAGAGCTGTGATTAAAAGGAAAATCACGCTCCTTTTCAAAAATCTTCTCGATCTTTCTGCCACTGAAAGCCAGGAAGATAATCATATCGTTTCCTCAAAACTGAAGGAAATTAAATCAAAATTGGAGGAAGTTAAAAACTTTGATGCTCTGATCGAAGAAGTCATCACAAAGTCTTCCATTCTTCAGTATGACTCGTCAATTTTGGACGAGGAAATAATTGAAGCGGTACATTATCATACCCAGAATGAAAAATTAATCTGGCGTATGACACCGCGTTTTAGTTCTCCATCTTCTTCTCCGTCTGCGCCTCCTGCAGCTTCAGAGGCCTCTCTTGAAGACGGAATATCACGTCAAGAGATGCAGAATATAATCAAAAATATTCATGCATCAAAACAGGAAGTAAAAATTCCTGCAATAAAGTGTCAAGAGTTCAGGGGTGAGGGGGACCGGCATTCTTTCCGCTCGTTTATTCTGTCCTTTCAAAATGTTTATGGGGCCAGAAAAGATATTTCTAGCGCTGCAAAATTGCAGTATTTAAAGTCATTGTTATCAGGTAATGCGCTCAAAGATATTGAGCATTTAACTAATGTCGACTCCAATTTGGAAGTCGCTTTCGAAATATTAAAGAACCTTTACTTAGACGAATCATATATTATTGATTCTCTGTTTCATAAAATCGATTCTGCGCCTATTTTAGAGAATAATCCTGAACATATTCGTATATTCCTGTCTGAAGTGAGAGCATATATTCATGAGCTCAAGGAGTTTGGACTCGATTTCTTTGAAGAGCCTTCGGCGGGCTGTAAGCTCATGAGTCATATAATCGTGGACAAACTTCCAACTGGCTTTCTTCGTGAGCTCAAATTAATCACACAGGATGAATATCCTTCCGTTAATATAATTTTGGAGCATTACGGTAAAATAATCAAGTCTATGGAGAAGGGGAGGGGAAAAAATAAATCTGCCCCTAAAAAGGGATTTGACCGTAATCGTGCTCCTTTTGAGCATAAATCGGCTAAATCGTCAGCTTTTAACGCTTCCTCTAAAGAGGATAGTTCGAAATCTTCATCGTCAGAAGATGAAACAGAACGCAGTCAAAAGAGTGGGAGATTTAAAAATTCTTCTAAATCATTTATTTCGAAATGTAAATTTTGCAACAGAAATCATCGCATGATTTCTTGTGAAGTATATTCTTCTCCTGAAAGCAGGAGAGATCGCTGTAAAGAGCTGCGCATGTGCTTCAGCTGCTCAAGCAGCAAGCATTTCGCTAATAAATGTCCTGCCAAGAGGTATGGACTTAGTCACCCATGCGGCAAATGTGGCCAAAAATCCCACATAACGGCTCTATGTTTTCCAAATAGCAGAAACGTGTCCGGTGGCTTTTCGGAAGATAGTCGTCCGTCAACATCAGTCGCGAATGAGGCAAATGGTCAAGCCAGCGGCTCTTCTAATCATATCTGTATAAATACAGGTACAGCCTCATCCGTGGGTCAAAATATTCTGCCCACTCTCTCCCTTAACATCAAGAAGGGCAATAAAATAGTCCCTGTACGCGTGCTTCTCGATTTCGGTAGTCAGTCCACGTATTTTCATAGGAGCATTCTTAAAAAATTGGGAGTCAATGAAAATAGTCTTCCTAGTCATCAGAGCTCCATTAAAACATTTTTGGGAGAGGAATTAAGATCCTTGCGGTCTTTAAATTTAGAGATGGGCATTTGTTGTGGGAAATATTCTAGCCTACCTGTAAATATTGATTCTGAATTGGATATCGGCTTTTATGTAAAAGGCCTGACGGAGGCTATGAAAAATATTACCCAAAATGGTTTCAAAGTGGCAGATAGTCACTATCAAAATAATAATGTTGACAGGGTTTCAAATATTCATGGGCTGCTGGGCATCGATGCTCTTCATTTATTAAAGCATTTTAAAACCGTAAAATGCATTCGGGGCAGTGCCCTAGAGACTTGTCATGGGTACGTGCCTTTCGGGCCTGTAACATCTTTTTTGTCACCTTCCCAAAATGAAAAAATCTTTGGGAAGAATTCTTCGCCGAAAGCTGTCAAAAAATCATGACAGAATTCCGAGCTCCCCATACCTTCAAATATTCAAAGATCTGTCAGGAACGTCCCGGAACATGTAATTAATCTTGTAGTGGAACCGGTACCTTCGTACTTCGACCCACTCTTACATACCCATACTGAGTCTGATTTGGACTTGGGCCTGGAGAACCTCTATAAATTAGAGTCTCTGGGTATCAATGAGGAGCGGGACCAGGGTTCCATTGACGAAATATTCATTAAAAGATTCCACGAAGGGATAGAGTTCCGAGACGGAAGGTACCACGTGGAACTTCCGTGGTTTCAAGAAATTCTTGAGCAGGTCCCATCAAATCATCACGTTGCTCTTGCAACGATGCAACGAGTCAAAAAGAAATTGACTGCTCAAGGCTTGCTTAACAAGTATGGGGAAATATTCAAGGAATACCTAAAAGAAGGTATTGTGGAGGCTGTGGAGGTGCATCCGAAAGATTATCATAAATTCATCTGGATACCCCACAGACCTATAATAAAACAGGCCCTTCAAGTGACGACAAAAATTCGTCCCGTCTTTAACTGCAGCCTGAAGATAGGTTGTAGTCCTTCACTTAATCAGGCATCGTATCCAGGGGTAGATTTAATCGCTTCCCTATTTAAATTATTACTGTCCTTCAGAACAAACAAATTCATCGTTCTGGCGGATATTTCAAAGGCCTTCCTCCAGATCAAATTAAAGTTAGAAGAGGACAGAAATCGCTTCTGTTTTTTCTGGGAGGCTGATGGCGAGTTACTCACTTACCGTTATGCCACCATCATCTTCGGGTTGGCCGTCAGCCCCTATGTTCTAGGGGCTGTTATACAACATCACGCCAAAAAATACCCTCCTGATCTCTGTACCTCTCTTCTTCAAAATAATCTGTACGTTGATAATTTTTTGTACACTTCTTCGTCTGTAGACGAACTTCAAGATATTTTTCGAGAGGCCACCTCACGTATGAGTGAGGGGGGCTTCAACTTGTGCTCCTGGAACTCAAATTGTCCAGATCTCAAAGAAATATTCAAGGAGGAGGGTAAACTTGCAACTCATCAAAGTGATGAAGAAAGAGTATTAGGGTATTTATATAATACCGTTCAAGATAGTCT
>JABUQX010093758.1:25000-41042 GCA_015478945.1 Trachelipus rathkii | reverse complement strand
ATCATCAAGAACCTATGGTACGGGGAATTATATGTTAGCCCGAGTGCTTATGTTTATTCCTTAATCCAAATTTATTATATTCCCTTAAAATTATTTCAAAAAAATCGAGTATAACTTATTTTTGGCCTTCTCCCAGTATTTATCACTGGCCAAATTTAAATTTTTTTTTATAAAAATATATTTAAAAAATCTCCAGAAATTTTTCTGTTTCTTCCACTGATTTATTTTATTAAAATTATAAGAGTCTCATGATTAATTAAAGTACCATTTCGAATGCTTAATTGATCATGATATTAAATAACTAAATTAAATTTCATTAATCCCCTGGCCAGGGTTTCATTTTGAACAAAACCATTTCAATTTTAAATAATTATGTAAATTATTGATTTTTTGCCTTTTTGTTTTTTTTTATTTTTCTTTTTACAAAAATATCTTGGAAAGACTCAACGGGCCCAGAGCCTCTAAGTCTATGGTCAAGAGGTGTGTTATTATATAAATCATGATCATCATTCACCACCAAATTACCAATCATTATCTGACACCA
Organism: Trachelipus rathkii; assembly: GCA_015478945.1. Taxonomy (NCBI): domain Eukaryota; kingdom Metazoa; phylum Arthropoda; class Malacostraca; order Isopoda; family Trachelipodidae; genus Trachelipus; species Trachelipus rathkii. The sequence goes on along the minus strand of JABUQX010093758.1, from coordinate 40,498 downwards.
ATTTAGCCAATATTATTTATTATTCATTACCTTACTATCTGCTATCTTTCATCCTTATCACTGTCTTTTAGTTTTTTTTTTTTTTGTTTTTTTTTTTTTTTTAAGCGCGCTCATGGTTACGATGTGGAATTCTTTAATTTTCAAAATAAATCAAATATATTATATATATATATAATATATTATACTATAAATATAATATATATAATATATATATATATATATATTATTATCTATATATATATATATATATATATATATATAATATATATATAATATATATAATATATATAATATAAATATATATATATTAATTTATATAATAATCAGAGGTGCGGCATTCCCGCTAGTCCGCTAGCCCGCTCCGAGCGGACTACCAGAGTAGGTGCGGACTAGCGGAAAGGTGCGGAGTCGTCAGGAAATTAGCGGACTTGCAAGTGCGCGATCAAAAAAAGTTTCCGCCTCTTTTGTTCTCGCACTCTTTTTTAAGAAAATGAAAGCTATAGTTGACTATTTAAAATTTCATATTATTGATAATAAAGAAATATAATTTCATTTTAAGTTAGAACTAATTTAATACTTTAGCTTAAGACTTATTGTTTTAATAATTAACTCAAAACCAATCTCACCCTCCTTAATGGTACCCTATATAATAAATAACATTAATTGATTTTTTAGACTGTAATGGCTATACCCTCATCTATAAATTTTTAATTATTATTATAATTATAATAAATAGGCAATATCTAAATCAATTCATGTGTAAAACCCAAATATATATATATATATAATAATATATTAATTATATATATTATAATATAATATATATATATATATTTATATTATATATATATAATTTATATATATATATATATATATCTATATAATATATATATATTATATTAATATATATATATATAATATATATAATATATATTATATATTATATATAAATATAATAATATAATAGAATATATTATATATATATAAATATAATTATATATTATATATATATTATAATATTTAATATATATATATATATATATATATATACTATATTATATATAATATAAATATATATAATAATATATATTTATATTAATTTATATTATTATATATATATTATATATATATACAATATATATATATAATATATATTATATTATTATATATATTATATATATATATATAATATATTATATATAATATATATTTATATTATAATAGTTATATATATATATATATATATAGCCTACCGAGAGCTGATCGTAGCAATTAAGCATCGACGCTGCAGGCCGTCAAGGCTTTCATGAGATTTTACTAAAGTCTTTGAAACGAAATAGATCCTTCTATGGGTGGACAGAGGTCGGTCAAAATATTTTCAGAAGGGAAGAGAATGATTTAGGTGAGGACCTTAATTAGCAATGGACTGCTGCCCCCGAAGCGAACTAAACACCAGCCACTCTCTAACTCACCGAAGGACATCTTTTTCCTTTTTCAGCATTGGCAGAATTGTTGTTACCGTTGTTCATAAAATAAATACACCTCTCCAGTCTTGCTGCTTGTAGAGCGAATATTTAGTATCGGTGGGGATATTTTGAGGGCAAAGAGGTCAGCCTTTAACTGCTTTTAATTTTGAGCAGCTAATCTTTTTGAAAGGGTAATATGGATCTCTTGTCCTTTGAAAAAGACATTGAGGAAAGAGGAAAATCTTGAGAATTTGTAGATATTGATTCAATTTTCACATGAAATTGGATCAGCAAAGCTCTCTGTAAGGATTTTATACTATTATATTTAATATTAAAAACTTTTTTGTGAAAGTCGCACATATTTTTAGTGGAAAGATGCGGACGTTGCCCGATACTTTGCGATTAGCGGAAGGTTTGATGCGTCTGAATAGGCTCGGAGGAGCGCTGCGCGACTACGTTTTCTCGAGGTTGCGGAGGTGCCGGTAGCGGAACTTACAAATGAGCGGGGTTGCCCACCTCTGATATTTATATATATATAATATATATATATATATATATATATATATATATTAATATATATATATATAATATTATATGTATAATTAATATATATTAATATATTATAAATCTAGCTTATATAAGTTATACTATTATAAAAATATATAATATATAATTATATATTATACTTTTATAAAGCTGTAAATAAAAACATTTTTAATCGTGCCACTTTGTAAATTAAGTAGTCAGCAGGTGAGGACAGGATAAGAATCTCGTCGACCTATGAGACCCCAAGCGCCTATCTTCAACCTGACGCCCACATACTGGCGTTTTTGTTTCCCTGCCCCAGCGATGACAAAGCCCACAACAGCTGCCCACAGAAGATTGACCTCTTGGATTGAAACGGGGCGGGGGTAACGACTTATAGTTATATATTATATATATATATTATATTATATATAATATAATATATATATATATATATTATATATATATATATATATATATATATAATATATATATATATATATATATATATCTATATAATATATATATAATATATATATATATATATATATATATATATATATATAATATATATATATATATATATATATATAATATATATATATATATATATATATTTATATATATATATATATATATATATATAATACTATATATATATATATATGACTACTTTGTTGCTCCCGTTCCCCTCCTAGAGAGCGGGCGACCTGAGCATAAATTGGGCGCCACCACTGTAGGCCCTGGCCCAGAGATCTATTGAGAAGTACTGAAGTTGTGCTCTAAATAGACAAGCTAATAATTTATCAGGAGCTGTAAAGAATATAGTTACATTGTATGCCTGGCCAGCTTGATGAAATATAATTCTTTTACAATATTTAAAACTTGTATTCCTTTTGCATATAAATGCATAAAAGCGTATTGTATTATGGTATATATATATATAATCATAATACTATATATAATATATATAATATATATATATACTTATATATATATATTATTATATAGAATATATATACTCTATATATATATATATATATAATATTTATATTATATATACATATATATATATATATATATATATATATATATATAATATTATATATATATATATATATATATATTATATATATATAATATATATATATATATATATATTATATATTATATATATATACTTATAATCTATTATAATATATAATAATATATAATATATATATATTATATATTTTTCTGATGGACGTGCTAGAGTATTGTAGTTATTTGGATCCGCGGAATTTCTTTTAGATTAACTAGTATTAGCTGTGTCCATCAGTTGTTGGGAGTGGAGATACTTGTAATGTTCTATGTCAGACAGCTAGTACAATGTGGGTGTGATGATATTTTTATTTCTAGGTCAGGTGGTTGCTTAATGTTTGTGGTAAAGGAGTTGGTTAAGTAGTTTATCGAGGAGATATTTACTGCAAAATTGAAGATCCAATCATGTCAAGTGATAGGGGCAGGACAAGAGTGGATTGGGGAAGGCAACCGTTTAATATCTTAAGGGTTTGTCTCGGTTGCCAGTTTTCTTAATTTCTCTATCTGACTTATGGATGAGTATTGCATAGAGTCCAGGTAGGTGGTCGGTGATGCGTAAGATTTTTTTTAAATAGGCCTACGAAGAGGTACTATTCTCTTATTATATACCTCTTATTGAGAGGGTCCTTTATATTTTTAAGGGGACAAGAGCCTTGTTCCGCTGTTAAGCTTTTTGGTTAACACGTTTAAATTCTGTATAATGGCTCTAGAAATAATATTTTTTGATGTGGGATCAAAATTATCATATGCTGCCATCAAAATCAACCTAGGATTAGTGGGCTTGTGGATCTATTGAATGGGATCATATAATTTAATAGAAAATATGTGCGGTGAAGGTTGAGACTCTTTTTAATTGAAATGAGGTAAATTGATAGGAAAAATTTTGGAGCGAGGATTTCATTCTCATTACTCGTTTTTGCTGCTTAGCAACCAACTTTTCCAGTCTGTGTTTATTTAGTGTTGGCCAGTTCTCTACATTCTGCTATTTATTGAAGGCCTTTCTGAACTAGTTAATATGTTAGATCATCTGCATACCACTTATTAATTTTGTTATTGTGGCCTATGTTGGGTTTGGTAGATCGTGCATAAAGAGGTGGAAGAAGTGATTGGTGGATGCCAAGAGATGGATCTTGGGGGGGACTCCATTAGATAATTTATGTAAGTAAGAAGTCGGCTGTTCCTTGTTATGCGTTTTTTTACTATTATTTTTTTGTCTTGTTATGGCCTATATTTTATTTCATAATATGTCTATTAAATATTCCGAGAATTATGTCAAAGCCTTGTTAATTTCTATTGCTACTTAGGAGGTGAGAAGAGGAGTGGCGGAGCTTTCGTTTTAAACCAGTACAAGTAAGAATGTGTGGAATTTTTAAGTTCTGTTAGGATGAAGTAGCTAATGTAGTGTTTTGTCTAAATCCATGTTTGTGAGGATTGAATAAAGGGAATAGAGAGCTGATTTATTCTCTATCAGTATTAGCCTTTTTTTTCTAATACTTTTGAATTATGTAGAGTAGAAAGCAATGAGATACGTAGCAACCGTGTAGTGCTTTGTTTAACTTTAAAGAAGAACGCCGAGAAGAAGAGAAATGATCCCTGCTAGTGAATAATGTATGCACCCAATCCCAGGCCAAGAGTGAAATTACTTAAGGGGTTATTTTTATCATACGCCTACCTATCAACATGCGGTGAGTTGTAGAAGGATGAGCAGTTATCTTATCAATATTATATAATAATATTATATTAATATATATATATATTATATATATAATATATATATATAATATATATATATGATATATATATATATAATAGAGAGAGAGAGAGAGAGAGAGAGAGAGAGAGAGAGAGAGAGAGAGAGAGAGAGAGAGAGAGAGAGAGAGAGAGAGAGAGAGAGAGAGAGAGAGAGAGAGAGAGAGAGAGAGGAGAGAGAGAGATGAGAGAAAAAAAAACAAGAGAGAGATGAGAGAGAGAGAAGAGAAGAAGAGAAGAGAGAGAGAGAGAGAGAGAGAGAGAGAGAGAGAGAGAGGAGTGCGTTCAGACTGTAATTAAAAAACACGATTGATTTTTATACCTGAAATTTTAGTGATTGTCAAAGCATTGCAATCTGAATTTAATTGCATTTTTACAATTTCGGGAAAAAAAATTATAAATAAAAAAATAAAAAAATAAAAACATGAAAATTAAAATAGAAATATTTTTGTGTTTGGTATTCACAACATTCATTAATCTGGAATTTTTTTGGAATCGGATGAAATAACAATAACAATAACAATAACAATAACAATATAAATATAAATAATAAATATAAATAATAAATATAAATAATAAATATAAATAATAATAATTATAAATAATAATAATTATAATAATAATAAAGAATAATATATCATAAATTATAATATTTGTATATAATAATTATAATAATAATAAATATAATAATAATAATTATAAATAATAATAATTATAATAATAATAATTATAATAATAATAATTATAATAATAATAATTATAATAATAATAATTATAATAATAATAATTATAATAATAATAATTATAATAATAATAATAATAATAATAATAATAATTAATAATTAATAATAATTAATAATATATATAATAATAATAATAATAATAATAATATAATAATAATAATATATAATATATATTAATAATGATAATATAATTATATAATAATTATAATAATAATTGCTAATAATAATTATAATAATAATTATAATAATAATTATAATAATAATTATTTTTATCGTATATTTTAAATTTTAGTTTTAATCATTGCTTATTATATTTGTAATATTGTAATATTTCGACTCAAATTTGCCTTCGTCATAAAACTAAATCATATCCTTTGAAAATGTCCACCAGTGAGCGACGAAAGCTTTTATCATTTTAGAAGGCAATTGTTTTCTTTTATTCAAAAATTGTCTTAATAAAAGTTAACGAAAATGTTAGGAAGGTATTTTAGCCGAATTTAGAAAATTCTTGCAAAATTATATTAAGACAAATGCTGATTTATTGTTATTTGGCTAAAAATAATTATAATAATAATTATAATAATAATTATAATAATAATTATAATAATAATTATAATAATAATTATAATCATAAGTAGTTACGGTACAGTCTCACCTCCTACACCCTTTTCTCAAAAAGTATAAGAGATATAGGTCTGAAACTTGGAATATAATGTATATATGGGATAAGCTCGAATCCGTGTAAATTTCAAGTCTGTAGGATGTATATAGAGGGGGGTCACCCCCGAGAGCTTAGCCGCTACGCCCGCGTTTAAGCCCTTTTGGCTTTCCAAACCCGAGATTGAGTTTAGCCTAACGGCTAATCATCGACCCAAGTGTTCGATGCGCGTGAGAGAGAGCGAGCGAGCGCGCGCGCGCGCGCGTGCGTGCACATACACCCAATGTTATTATTATTATTATTATTATTACGTCGAAGATTCGATTTCCGAAGGAAATCGAATCTGAGTCGAAAAACGATCCCTGTAAGGGATCGTTTTTTTTTTTACGCACTCCGACTTCGGATTCCGCCGTGGCCGCGTCTTCGCATCCGGTTTTGACGCCGACGTTGAGAGCCAGCCCACCTCCGACTCCGAACTTATCGTATCGTGCTAAAATTTGGAGAGTAGTTAGATGATGAGGTAACCTCAGTGTATACGAAGTTACGTTTGAGTGGGTCCCCCCCGAAGGGGGGCCCCACCCCCCTTCAAACATTAAATATTGACGTAGAAAGCTGAAATTTGGTGAGACGATGCAGAGTTGAGTTTCTAGAAAGACCTGGTATGTGAATCTGAGGAGTTGGCTCCGGTACCGGTGCTGGAGCCACTGCGGTGCCGAGTTAATAAACAGTCGTATAACAACAATGTTGGTGTCTTTATAAGGGTTATGGAGGTCGTAGAGTTCGAATATGATGGTTATAAGTCCGTATAGGCTGTCTAGGATCCCCCATTAAGGGGGTCCCGACTGAAAAAAAAGAGCACAGAATGCAAAACAGAGACCGAAGAAGGATGAAGGAAGAATAAAGAGGGAAAGAATGAAGAAGGAGAAGTAGGAGTTGACAGCTGCACCGGTGCTAGCTCCGGTGCGGTGCCAAGTTATTAAATATTTGTGTAATGATACAATGTTGGTGTCCTTATATATGTTATTCGGTCTTAATTTTTTTTTTCTATTTTTTATTTTTTTATTTTTTTATTTCTTTAAAACTTTTTGTTTTGTTAAAATTTCTTATTCTTTTTATGTTTATAACTTACAAATTTACGTTTTACATACCCTAAAGCAGTAAATCACTAAATCAAACCCCCATTCAAGCCCTATCCAAACCTCCCTCCTACCATCTGTGATCTATTGATCTATTGATTAGTCACTTTTTGAGTATTCATTTTGGATAAACATAACATAAAATCAAGTTCTTTATACAAACATCAACCAATATATGTTGACGTAACAAAGTTTTCGCATTAATAAAGCTTACTTAGTATCATCTGAACTAAGAAAATAATGTACAGCAACAAGCCTGACAGATCTTAAGCAAGAATAAACTGGTAACATTAACAAAGGCCCAAACTTATCAACAGTAAAAGTAACTAACAAGACTCCCAAAAAACATAATCCATTCGTACTTTATCAAACATATCGCCCAACACACAATGCTAATTATTACATTAACATAGTAATATTTAACAAAAAATTTAGCATATGTAGGCCTAATACTATATTACAAGTGAAACCCATTAGGGGGTATGAAAAAAAGTAACACTACGCAATAGTTATAAGCTACGCCCCTCCTTCTTGTTAGGGTTGTCGTTTAGGGTTAGCATTGTATAAACTGGTTTGTTACATCATCTTTCGTTATTGTGTGAGAGAGAGAGAGAGGATTACATTCTTCTTAAAAGAGCGACAAATGAAGCTCTTCATCAGTTGCTTGTCTGACTTTAAAACTATAAAAAATGGTTTCTCTCGAGAATAATAAATTTGTAAACGATATTGTAACATGGAAGATATCGCATCCAAAAGTTTTTCTTAACTTAACTTTCCGTCGTAAGACAAATGGAGAACGTTACTTTGCCTGTTCCGATTCATCTTACACCCATAACAGACCATTATTCCTATCCTGTGAAGAATTAAGTCGGGTGTTCGATGAAGTTAATACTTGGATAAATGAAAAGTACATTTCTTCATCGGTGACAAATTCGTGGGGAGTCGCGATCAATGGGGGCGAAGAATGTGACTCAAAAAGATTAACTCTTGTTTTTTCACTACATAACAATATTGAATCCATTGATTTACGTATTTGGTGGAGACCTAATTCAACGGGGATATTCCGACCCACTGCCTTTGGTGTTTGTGTAAGAGGTAAAGAAAATATTACTGCGTTTATCAAGATGCACGAAGAAATATCTAAAAGGCTGAATGAAGTTGATTTACTGGACGAACTTATTAACCTCTCGCATGGTATACTCTATACGATGTACGATGAGCACAATGTGTTCGAATCACAGGAAACACCAGTTATCGAGGCGCTCAACCTTGAAAAATTCACTTTCCTTTATGAAAAAGAGATGAAATCGCCAGGGTACAAAGAACAATCTTTGAAAATATCAGCAAGAGATATTTATACCTATATCACAACTGAAGGTCTTGGAAGTTTAGAACAATACATCGAATGCTCACATTGTATGTTAAATGTTAAACCTTCTTAAACGAGCTCAATCTTATTAAATATTTTTATATAATTATACGATTGTAATTTTTTATTATATGTAGCTGTTTTAAAACATATCATGTAAGATGTATATTAAAATTGTTTTTTCTTATGATTGTTTCTTTTTCCTATGTTATTTTATATATATATATATATATATAATATATATATATTATAATATATATATAATATATTATAATATATATATATATATATATATAATATATAACTATAATATAATATATATATTATATTATATGTATAAGTACTAACATAAAATCCAAAAACGTAACTTATTCACACTATGTCCGGCGTGTCTCTAACATAACAATGTTAATTTTACATTAACATGGTGATATGTAACAAAAATTAGCCATAACCGTATGTAATTATCATACAGACCGATGAGTATACTCTAACGTAACAAAGTTTTCACATTAATAAAGCCAACATAGCAATCAACTGAACTAAAGAATATAATGTAACAAAGGCAAGCGACACATCTTAAGCAAGAATAAAACTGCTAACCTTAACAAAGATCCACACTTAACACCATCATAATACCTAATTGGTAAAGACAAACAAAGTAAAATTTTTTTATTCTCTGTAAAGCTAAACTATATGAACATAACATACTTAACACACAACGGCTACACGAATAAACAGCCAGCCCCAACATCTTAAACAACAAAGCGTACATAAGGGGGGCAGTAAAACATGTTTTCAGGTGTATAACATATAATTTCCAATAAAAAGAACATTAAATAAATAAATACATTCATACATATAAGTTTTTTTAAATATATTAAACCATCTAATCAGGTGGACATAGGATTCTGTATAAATTGAGCAAGTTCTATGTGTTTCTCCAGAGATTCAACACCATCCGAAAGGATGTAAGCATAAATACAACTTGCTGCACTAAACCATTTTTCTGCATATTTCGGTTCAACAGCACTCACTCGCTCCCGCCAGAGAGAAGTAAACGTATCCTGGCTGATAGTTATTAAGGCATTTCTGTATACTGCATTATACGGGAATCCACATGTTTCGGTGTAAATATCGTAGATTACACCATGCGCTATATGAATTAAGTCCTCGAGTATGGCAACACCTTTAAGATGAGACTTTAAGTCGTTTTTCAGGTTAAACAAAGCTGTTATATTTGCAGATGTCTGAACAGTGAAACCTATACACGTACGCATGAATGTGACACCGTCATTGGGTTTCCAATAGTTGCGTACATCAATACTTTTAACATTGTCAGATGCAGTGAAAGCAACATCTATTCTATTATAGCCGCTCAAACTGTCACCTCTGATTTCATCAAGAGACGATGTCACAGATGACACATACTCAGTCTTTATCCATGCTTCGAGGCTGTCGATAATCTTGAGGAATTCTTCAACTGATATGATTAAAGGTATATTACTTGCACCCCCAATTGGAACACAGGTAATATATTGCTCTCCATTCGTTTTACGAAAAAATGTAAATGACACATCGTTGGGTATTACAAAGATCCTCGTAAAGAGGACGTCTGTAGAAGCAGAACGAGAGGTCATCATATCAACACAGCGAAAAATATCCTACTGAAGAAAATAGTGTATAAACAACCCTTAAATGTAATGAGATTCTTTCTTTCAACCAATCAGAAGAAAGTAAACAAGAATACGACGTACGAATGAACCATATCAGTTCAAAAGGGTATATATTCTCGAGGTTGTTTCGAGTTGTTGTGTTTGCTTGTTGTTGCTGTGGCTGTTTTGTTGTTTATTGTTGTTGTTTTGTTGTTAGAGGTAAGGTTCCTGTGTTATATTTCACTTATGCATTATCACAACATTTGAAATTAATTATCATACTGAATCAACGAATATACTACTAGCGTAATAAGGTTTTCCACATCAATAAAAGCTAACATGATGTAACATGAAACTAAGAAAATAATGTACAAACACAAACCTAACACACCTTAAGCCACGAAATAAACTGTTATCATTAACAAAGTACCATACATGCCAATAGTAAGTAACTAACATTACATGCAAAACGTAACCTAGTCACACGTTTTTTCAAGCATGTCTCTAACATATCAATACTAATTTTTATTTTTAAGCTTATCTCTTTTTAGACTACACCCTCCTTTCAGAAAATTTCAACATGAAACATGAAAATGATTTTATGCTTTATTTACATAAAGTGATGCAATACTTATTATATTTATTAAACAAACTGATAAATCTGGCAACTGCGTATCATACAGAGGTGATTTGACAGCAATGTATAGACTTGAGAGCTGAGTTATATATAAATCAGTGTGCTACTCGATGGTGTATTCATAATCATAGCAAAAGTCTAAGCAAACCTAACATTATTCAACAAAAAACTTAACCATAGGCTCCAGTTTTCTGCACATCTTCGTAGTTTAACAAGTAAATATTCTTTACAAAAACTCATCATTTCTCTATCAAATCATGTGATTTCCACAACGAATAACTGTAAACATAACAAAAGTTTTTATCCAAGCATAACACAAAAATAAGTTCTTTTATTATACTAACCATCGAATATATGCTAACGTAAAAAAGTTTTTACATTATAAAGCTAACATAGCATCACCTGAACTAAAATATAATGTAGTCTAGGGCAAACCTAACATTACTCACAAAAACTTAAACTAAGCTTCACGTTCTAACACATCAAATCGTCATTCTTTTAGTTAACACAGTAATATCTTACAAAAACTCATCATTTCTCTAACAAATCAGTGTTATTTCCACATTGTCATAGTAATATTTAACATAAACGTACCTAACTTACGAATAAACAGTTTTTCATTAAAAGAATATCTAAAGCAACACATTACCGTCCGAGAGAAAACTCAAGAGGGATGGCCCCGCATGAAAGGGTGTGAGTCCTGCGAGGGAGATCACCCCGAAGGGGTGGATAAGCGGCTTGGCCTCAGCCCGAATGGCTGAGGCCTTACCCCTCCTTCGGAGGGGTAATGCCCGCTTACACCGCCTTCGGGGTGATCTCCCTCGCAGGACTCACACCCTTTCAGGGGGCGATCCCTCTGAGTTTTTCTCTCGGAAGGTTATGTGTTGCTTTAGATACTCATTTTTTTTTTTTTTTTTTTGGTTGAATGAAACTGTTTATTCGTAAGTTAGGTACGTTTTGTTTAAATTTTACTATGACAATGTGAAATAACATGATTTGTTAGAGAAATGATGAGTTTTGTAAGACATTACTGTGTTAACTGACGATGATGTGTTAGAAACGGAGCTAGGTTTAAGTTTTGTTGAGTAATGTTAGGGTTGCTGCCCTAGACTACATTATATTCTTAGTTTAGTTATGTATGTTAAGCTTTTATTAATGCAAAAACGTGTTAACAGTTAGCATATATTCGAATGGATTTAGTATATAAAAGAACTTATTTTTGTGTTATGTTTGGTTAAAACTTTGTTATGTTTACAGTTATTCGTTGTGGAAATCACACTGGTTTATTAGAGAAATGATGAGTTTTTGTAAGATATTACTGTGTTAACTGACGAAGATGTGTTTAGAAACGTAAGCCTAGGTTAAAGTTTTTTGTTGAATAATGTTAGGTTTGCCTTAGACTTTTGCTATGATTATGAATACACCATCGAGTAGCACACTGATTTATATATAACTCAGCTCTCAAGTCTATACATTGCTGTCAAATCACCTCTGTATGATACGCAGTTGCCAGATTTACCAGTTTGTTTAATAAATATAATAAGTATTGCATCACTTTATGTAAATGGTTAAAGCATAAAATCATTTTCATGTTTCATGTTGAAATTTTCTGAAAGGAGGGTGTAGTCTAAAAAGAGATAAGCTTAAAAATAAAATTAGTATTGATATGTTAGAGACATGCTTGAAAAAACGTGTGACTAGGTTACGTTTTGCATGTAATGTTAGTTACTTACTATTGGCATGTATGGTACTTTGTTAATGATAACAGTTTATTCGGGCTTAAGGTGTGTCAGGTTTATCGTTGTACATTATTTTTCTTAGTTCATGTACATCATGTAGCTTTTATTGATGTGGAAACCTTATTACGCTAGAGTATATTCGTTGATCAGTATGATAATTAATCAATGTTGTGATAAATGAGAAGTTGAAATATAACACAGGAACCTTACCTCTACAACAACAACAACAATAACAACAACAGCCACAGCAACAACAGCAACACCAACAACTCGAACAACCTCGAGAATATATACCCTTTTGAACTGATATGGTTCATTCGTACGTCGTATTCTTGTTTACTTTCTTCTGATTGGTTGAAAGAAAGAATCTCATTACCTATAAGGGTTGTTTATACATACGAATTTCGCCAGTAAGATATTTTTCGCTGTGTTGATATGATTGACGCTCTCGTTCTGCTTTCTACAGACGTCCTCTTACGAGGGATCTTTGTAATACCAAAACGATGTTTCATTTAACATTTTTTCGTAAAAACGAATGGAGAGGCAATATTATTACCTGTGTTTCGCAATTTGGGGTGCAGTATATACCTTTAATCATTCAGTTGAAGAATTCCTCAAGATTATCGACAGCCTCGAAGCATGGATAAAGACTGAGTATGTGTCATCTGTGACATCGTCTCTTGATGAAATCAGAGGTGACAGTTTGAGCGGCTATAATAGAATAGATGTTGCTTTCACTGCATCTGACAATGTTAAAAGTATTGATGTACGCAACTATTGGAAACCCAATGACGGTGTCACATTCATGCGTACGTGTATAGGTTTCACTGTTCAGACATCTGCAAATATAACAGCTTTGTTTAACCTGAAAAACGACTTAAAGTCTCATCTTAAAGGTGTTGCCATACTCGAGGACTTAATTCATATAGCGCATGGTGTAATCTACGATATTTACACCGAAACATGTGGATTCCCGTATAATGCAGTATACAGAAATGCCTTAATAACTATCAGCCAGGATACGTTTACTTCTCTCTGGCAGGAGCGAGTGAGTGCTGTTGAACCGAAATATGCAGAAAAATGGTTTAGTGCAGCAAGTTGTATTTATGCTTACATCCTTTCGGATGGTGTTGAATCTCTGGAGAAACATATAGAACTTGCTCAATTTATACAGAATCCTATGTCCACCTGATTAGATGGTTTAATATATTTAAAAACTTATATGTACGAATGTATTTATTTATTTATTTAATGTTCTTTTTATTGGAAATTATATGTTATACAACTGAAAACATGTTTTACTGCCCCCCCCTTATGTACGCTTTGTTGTTGTTTAAGATGTTGGGGCTGGCTGTTTATTCGTGTAGCCGTTGTGTGTTAAGTATGTTATGTTCATAGTTTAAGCTTTACAGGAATAAACTTTTAGCTTGTTGTCTTTACCCAATAGGTATTATGTTAGTGTTTAAGTGTGGATCTTTGTTAAGGTTAGCAGTTTTTCTTGCTTAAGATGTGTCTGGCTTGCCTTTGTAATTATATTCTTAAGTTTGCGTTGATGCTAATGTTGGCTTTAATTAATGTGAAAACTTTGGTATGTTAGCTATACTCATCGTCTGTATGATAATTACATACGGTTATGGCTAATTTTTGGTTACATATCACCATGTAATGTAAAATTAACATTGTTATGTTAGAGACACGCTTGACAAAGTGTGAATAAGTTACGTTTTTGGATGTTATGTTAGTTACTTTACATATATATAATATATAAATAACATAGGAAAAAGAAACAATCATAAGAAAAAACAATTTTAATATACATCTTACATGATATGTTTTAAAACAGCTACATATAATAAAAAATTACAATCGTATAATTATATAAAAATATTTAATAAGATTGAGTTCGTTTAAGAAGGTTTAACATTTAACATACAATGTGAGCATTCGATGTATTGTTCTAAACTTCCAAGACCTTCAGTTGTGATATAGGTATAAATATCTCTTGCTGATATTTTCAAAGATTGTTCTTTGTACCCTGGCGATTTCATCTCTTTTTCATAAAGGAAAGTGAATTTTTCAAGGTTGAGCGCCTCGATAACTGGTGTTTCCTGTGATTCGAACACATTGTGCTCATCGTACATCGTATAGAGTATACCATGCGAGAGGTTAATAAGTTCGTCCAGTAAATCAACTTCATTCAGCCTTTTAGATATTTCTTCGTGCATCTTGATAAACGCTGTAATATTTTCTTTACCACTTACACAAACACCAAAGGCAGTGGGTCGGAATATCCCCGTTGAATTAGGTCTCCACCAAATACGTAAATCAATGGATTCAATATTGTTATGTAGTGAAAAAACAAGAGTTAATCTTTTTGAGTCACATTCTTCGCCCCCATTGATCGCGACTCCCCACGAATTTGTCACCGATGAAGAAATGTACTTTTCATTTATCCAAGTATTAACTTCATCGAACACCCGACTTAATTCTTCACAGGATAGGAATAATGGTCTGTTATGGGTGTAAGATGAATCGGAACAGGCAAAGTAACGTTCTCCATTTGTCTTACGACGGAAAGTTAAGTTAAGAAAAACTTTTGGATGCGATATCTTCCATGTTACAATATCGTTTACAAATTTATTATTCTCGAGAGAAACCATTTTTTATAGTTTTAAAGTCAGACAAGCAACTGATGAAGAGCTTCATTTGTCGCTCTTTTAAGAAGAATGTAATCTCTCTCT
>JABUQX010093758.1:0-20000 GCA_015478945.1 Trachelipus rathkii | reverse complement strand
TAACGACTACACAAAGCATCTTTTAATAGGTTGCTATAATATTAGGTTGCTATTAGACACAACTTCAGTACTCTTGCTTCAATAGATCTCTGGGCCAGGCCTACAGTGGTGGCGCAATTTCTCAGGGTCGCCCGCTTCTTCTAGGAGGGGAACGGGACGCAACAAAGTGAAGTATATTATATTAATTTTATATTATTATATTATATATATATATATATATATATATATATATATATATATATATATATATACTATATTATATATTATATATATAGTATATAAATATATAATATATACATATATAAATATATATATATATATATAATATAATTATATTTAATATATTATTATATTATATTTTTATATTATAATATACAAACAAATAAATATATATTATATTATATTATATATATATATATATATAGTCGTTGCCGTTCAACCAAGAGGTCAATCTTCTGTGCAGCTGTGTGGGCTTTGTCTCTGGGGCAGGAAACAAAACCCAGTAGTGGCGTCAGGTTGAAGATAGGCGGTCTCATAGGTCGACTTCTTATCTGTCCTCCCATGCTGACTAATAATAGTACAGAGCACGTTGAAAGATGTTTTTTACAGCTTTATAAAAAGTATAGATATTATATATAGTATATATTATATATATATATATTATATATATATTATATTTATATAATATATATATAGATATATATATATAATATATACATGAAGAAATAAAATATATAATATAGTAACTTTATATATATATCTAATCAGAGGTGGGCACCCCGCTCATTTAGGGGTAGTCCGCTAGCGCACCTCCGCACCTCGAGAAAACGTAGGTCCTCTTAGCGCTCCCCACCTATTCAGACCATCAACCTCCGCTATCGCAAGTACCACGTCCGCAGTCTTCCACTAATATTGTGCGACTTTCACAAAAAGGTTTTTAAGTAATTAAATAATAAATAGGTATATGATTCCTTACAAAGTTTACTGATAATATTTATATTGAAAAAATTGAATGAATATTTACAAAGTCTCAGATTTTCCTCTTACTCCTCAATGTCTTCTTCAAAGGACAAGAGATATTACCTTTCAAAAAGATTAGCTTCTCAAAATTAAAGCAGTTAAGGCTGACCTCTCTGCCCTCAAAATATCCCTACCAACCATACTAAATATTCGCTCTACAGCAGCAGAACTAGGAGAGGTGTATTATATTTTATTAACAAGTTCAACAAATTCTCTGCCAATGCTGAAAGGAAAAGATGTCCTTGGTGAGAGGAGTGGTGGTGTTCGCTTCCAGCAGTCCATTGCTAATTTAAGGTCCTCACCTAAAATCATTCTGCCTCCCTTCTGAAATATTTTGACCACCCCTGTCCACCCATAAGAAGGTCTATTTCGTTCAAGACTTTAGTAAATCCATGAAAGCCTTGACGCCTGCAGAGTCGATGCTAATGCTACGTATCAGCTTGGTAGCTATATATATATATATATATATATATATATATATATATATAATATATATATATATATATAAATTATATATATATATATATATATATATATTATATATATGTATATATAATATATATATAATATTATAATTAATATATATAATATATAATATATAATATATATATATTATAATATATATATATATATTTATATATATAAATATATATATATATATATAATATATATATATATATATATATATATATAATATATATATTATAATATATATATTATATAATATATATATTATTATATATTATATTATATATATATATATATATTATATATATAGTATATATATATATATATTATATAATATATATAGTATATATAGTATAATATATATTTATATATATAATATATATATAATATATATATAGTATATATATATATATATATATATATATAGTATAATTGGGTTTTACACAGAATTTGATTTAGATATTGCCTAGTTTTTATAGTAATAATATAATTAATTAAATTTATAGATGAGGGTAATAGCCATTTAGTCTATAAAATCAATTTAAATGTTATTTATTTATATATATGGTACCTTTAAGGAGGTTGAGATTGGTTTTGGAAGTTTAATTATTAAAAAACAATAAGTCTTAGACTAAAAGTATAATTAGTTATTAAACTTAAAATGAAATTATTTCTTTATTATAAATAATAAGAATTTCTTAATAAGTAACTATACTTTCATTTTTTAAAAAAGGTGCGGAACAAAAGAGCGGAAACTTTTTTTGATCCGCACTTGCAAGTCCGCTAATTTCCTGACGACTCCGGCACCTTCGCTTAGTCCGCCACCTATTCTGGTAGTGCCGCTCGGGAGCGGATAGCGGACTAGAAGAGCGGAAGTCCACCTCTGAGTATATATATATATATATATTATATATATAATATAATATATATAATTATTATATATATTATATATATATTATATTATATATATATATATATATATTATATAATATATATAATAATATATATATAGTATATATTGATCTGACTTTCATCGTACATGAGCGCATTAAAAAAAAAACAAAAAAAAAAAACTAAAAGACAGTGATAAGGATGAAGATATTATTAGCTAAGTCTAATGAATAATAATAATATTGCTAATGGTGTCAATAATGATGGTAATGGTGGTGATGATGATAATATTTATAATAACACACCCTCCTTGAATAGAGCTCTGCCCGTGAGTGGTGGTAATATTTGTAAAAAACAAAAACAAAAAAAACAAAAAAGCAAAACTTGAATAATTCTCAGAATTAAAAAATTGAAATGGTTTGTCAAATGAACCCTGGCCAGGGATTAATGAAATTTAGTATTTAATATCATATCAATTAAGCATTCGAAATGTACTTTAATAATCATGAGACTTTATATTTTAATAAAATATAGTGGAAGAACAGAAAAATTTTCTGGAAGATTTTTTAATATATATTTTTATAAAAATTTAAATTTACGTGATAACTGGAGGAGCCAAAAAATTATACCTCGATTTTTTAAAATAATTTTAAGGGAATATAATTTGGATTAAGGAATAAACAATAAGCACTGGCTACATATAATTCCTACCATCAGGTCTCTTGATGATAGATAGATCACTTCGCTCTGCTACCTAGGGCACGGAACCCCTTATCTGCTAATTGTGTCTATAGACGATTGGCTGTAAAATTATAAATAATATTTGAGTAGTCTACACTAAAATTAAAAGCTCGCTTAATCCTACTGTATAATATATATATATATATTGTAGAAGAAGGGTAAAAATTGGACCAAATACACAAATCAGATGATATTACTAGATAACCAAGCAATGCATCATTTATTATAGAAAAAAGTTATTTAAAGATTATATAAAGGGCTTTATTCAAGTATTACCTAATCTTAACAGTCCAACTCTAATGCTTGTATCTCATTAAAACCGTGAGTATTACCCGATCATTTCTTGGAAAAATAATTTTATGACTTTTAATATATAGTAATTAGGATCTGGAGGTAAAAATTTAAATCCCGTACCTGTATGCAGGTACGTCTACCTACAACTAGTTTCTTCGAGGGTATCTCCATAACACTGCTTCTTTTCGACGTTCCTGTCTACTTTCTGACATCATTCTGATTTTAAACTTCATCAAGCAATTTATATTCATCATATATTTTTTTAAAACACCTTATATTTATCACCCTTATTCGATTTAGCAGTACTTCCATCGTATCTAAAAAAACGCTTTAGTTTGAATCATTATTTTCTTATAATTATTATAGTCATTTACGAAACTTCTCCAGGATTTTTCAAGGTTAGAAGTTTCCATAGACCTTAAGTACCGATGTATTGGGTTTTATCAATAATTAAATGAGCATCATTCATTTTAACTGTTGCTACCTAATTTAAGATATCACCTCCTTCATTCATTTTGAATTCCGAATGCGTTGCATATTTATTAGGATAATAAATTACTTTTCATATATTTTCCTGCTATATTTCGCTTCCTTTGGAAATCTATAGATATACGAGGTCAGGTGATGTGATACTTTGTTCAAGTAGCGTAAAGGAGACTTGGACGTGGGAAGGTAGAGAGCTGGTGAGTTGTTGTTGAGTTTGAAGTATTTCTTTTTGATGCACAGTTAATATCCTTAATCGCGTCAATTAAATGGTTGTAAGGTATATTAACCTTGATAAGAAATAATATACCCTAATTTTTCTTTAAAAATCTTTTCTGAAGTTTCTTTTTAATATTTTTTAAATAAAATTTTTTTTTAATATTAACATATTTCATTTTATTAAAAGAGAAAAAACAATACTTAGATCTAGTTAAGTTGATACGTCGCACATCAAACTGGCAGAGACCTGAACCATATCTTACTAGCTGAAGTAATTGAGAGATTTTCTGACAATGGTCGCTGAAGCGTTTTTGATGAAGCTGGATTAAAATAGCTGCATTTCTGTTTCACGTTCTATATATACTAAACCACAACAATGTTCAATAAATATGTCAGTTTTCCTTATTAAATAACTAACATTTTCTCTTTATTTCCTTTTAATATTTTTCAACCTCGTATAATTCACTTTCATATTTCACCATTTCTTGTTCATAAAAACTTCCAATAATACCTTCATCATTCATGTCTCTTATTTTATAAGTTATAGGATTTGTTTTCAATACTTCAGATATAATAAATATTTCTTCTGTAAAGTTTGGAAGATAACCTTTTCTAAAAAATCTTTATATTTTTGCTGATTCTTACTCTATCACCAAGGTTAAATTTTGATTTCCTAAGTTTAGACTTAGTAGGAGGAAATAAATTTTCATACACAACTTTACTATTCTTCGCCAGAGATCCTTGTTCAGGAGTCATTTTAATACTTCTATGAGAACTTGTATTATAATTTTACATATATCTTTGCTGATAAGGAATAATTTCTAGATGGAAATTCATTAAAATATATCAACATTGTCGATTTGTAAAGTTCTGTTAAATCTTTCTACTACCCGAATTGTGATGTATATTTCGTTTCATTCTCTGTAGCGAACCAATATATTCTATATTATCGAAATACGCTCTTGACGTTGGGTTATTTGATGAAATTCGAGTCATTATCCGTATGTATTTTTTCTAGGGAATCTTTCCTTTAAAATATTTTGAATATTTTCTGCGATATCATTTCCAGTTTTCTTTTTAATAGGAGTAGCCCAAGCGTATTTACTTAATATATCTATAACTGTTAATACGTAATTTATATTTTTATTCTGAGATTTATATTTTTGCATGTCTACTAAATCAGCTTGCCATTGATCATCAACACTAGAGACCATCACTCTTCTCGTTGAAAATTTATGTCTTATCGGTTTATGCAATGTGTAAACGTTTTGACGATCTAGCCAGTCCTTAACTATCTTAGAAGATAACCCGCTTTTTCGAACTAAATCATTGATTCCTGAGTATCCAGTTTTAGGAATATAATACAATTCCCTCAATTTTTCAGAGCCCGATTTCGCGAGCTCTTTACCCCGTTTTTTGATGGTAAACCCATTCCGAATCTTGATTTCATTCCCATAACTCCTGTGACTAATCTCGCGTCTTTTCTAACGTACTCTGGTTCATTAGGATCTAACGCAATTTCACTCGCTTGTTTTGCCAATAGATCATCTGCCGCATTTCTCTCTTTCGTATTTTTATATTTTAAATAATTTATATCATGTTGTTTACAGGCCTTATCTAAACTGTTATTCCTAATTACGCCATTAATATATATCAGATTTTTAAAAGGTATTATAAGAAATTGTTGGAAATGAGGGAGCGTTGATTAATTAGGATTGTTTCGGAGTTGAGACGAGGGATAAGAAGAAAGGTGAAATTGCTGGAAGAAGAAGAAGAAGAATATAATGCGAGAGAAGAAGACAGAAGAAATCAATATGTGTAAATGAATAATAAGAATTTTTATTAGATACCTTATCACGACCTCACATGTGTGTGGTAACTTCGCTCTCATCACTCACTCACACACTCTGTTGTCCTTGAGGCTATGTCTATAGTAATAGTAAGTATACTTATCGTATGTTGCAAAATATTTTTCCTGAGTTAGTAACTAAGTTATTAGAGTTAGTTAATTATATAGAAGAGTCAGATTTATGTTATGGAGTAAATAAGTGAGGTGATAAGTTAGTTATTCAGTTAAACGACGAATATGTAATCAACATTGCGCAAGAGCCGAAGTGATTTTAGTAATATGGTAAATAAAAGATATATCATATTAAAGATTCACTCTCACACATATAC
This sequence comes from Trachelipus rathkii, assembly GCA_015478945.1. Classification (NCBI taxonomy): domain Eukaryota; kingdom Metazoa; phylum Arthropoda; class Malacostraca; order Isopoda; family Trachelipodidae; genus Trachelipus; species Trachelipus rathkii. Next base: position 13,706 of record JABUQX010093758.1, on the reverse strand, counting down.
ATCCTATTATAGTTGTAAGGAGTAAGTAGCAAAGTAAGTGTAGAATATGAAGTGATAAATGCATGCGAAAATTGAGAGATGAGAGATGATAGTGCTCACTTAGTAAATACACAATCAGCACTTTATCTGACGTTATAACCTTTTATAGGTGTAAATATGTTAAGTAGTAGTAGTAGTAGTAATAGTGAAGTAGTAAGAGTAGTAGAGTAGTTTGTAAAGTAGTAGTGAGATATAAAAAGTAGTATCATAATGTAGCTCACCATAATGTCATAATCAGTCTCACTCTAAGTATAGATATTAAGTATTATAGTCTTACTTTAGTTCCAGTTGAAGTTAGTAGTGAGTAATTAGTTAGTATATATATGTAGTATAAACACGAGCAATTAGTTTATATGAAGCCTGCGACTCTTACTTTACTCTATTTCTCTATATATCACTATCTACACGACTTATATATATACTCTCTCCAGCGAAATTTTCACTTTCTTCACATTAGCTTACAAACACATGACCTCAAATATATTCAGTGATTAATAATGTAATGTAATTAATATAATATATAATAACTGTTTATAATAAAATATATATTATTAATACAATTGTTGTTGTTGTTGTTTAAATAAGATAGAGTCAATGAGAACATAATATATATAAATAATAAAATCTTCAACATAATAATAATACAATAATAATCAATGAAATATATTTAAATAAGTGGGCACATACCATAAATAAATAATGAAAGTGATATTTCATATTAGGTCTGTTAACGGCACAAAAGTTATATTAAATATGGTGTTAGATTTAAAATTAGTTTTATAATCCTAATAAATCGATGCAATACTGTTTAACTCGGCACTTTTGCAATAGCATTTACTTTCTCCATGACTCATCTCTCGCGATAAGGTTTAATTCGATATTTTTCAGCCTTTACTTAAAACTTTTATTATCATTTATATACGTAATATTTTCTAAATATAGCATACATAAGGCTTTAGTCTCCAGGTGTGTTATAATGTTGGCTGAGTGTCTTCTCATACTGCTACAATTCATGTATACCGCCAACATATAGTATTGAAGGTATACACTCTATACATAGATAATTTATACATTCGATGTTAACAGGTATCACTTCGGGGTTCTTAAGAATTATCGGAATTCCCAGGTGCGTATGCTCTCTCTCTCACTCTTATTTGATTTTTTATTCTTTCTAAGTAGGTTTTCTAATTAAATATTGCGCAATCCTGACATTATATCACCACGACCATATTTCTCTAACTAAGGTGCTATTCAAATCGGAAAATATTATCCCGTTTTATCACATGTAAGTCCTTTTAATCTAACTCGAATTTTTTCACATCAATTTATCTCGGGGCCTTTGGCAGTATTCAAATGAAACCGTCAAGCCAAATGATAAGTCCTATGTGAAAGATTCACGAGATAAAAAATATTACTTTGAATCTATTACTGATAATACATTAACGTGACAGTTATTGTGTGGTGATTAATAGTATTATATCACGTCTTTATTATACCTGTCGCTGGCTATCAGACGTCACCCTATTTTAGGACATCAAAACTAGAGAAATGGTAAAGACAAACTGAATATGCTGTACGCTGAATTTAGCTTTATGTATGTTTATCATTCCAAAAGCAAGATGAGTAAAAGCAAACATTCATCTTTAGCTATTGTCTCAATATTCTAAATTAATGAGATTTTAGTAATGGAAAATTAGTAATATTATGCTGAGTGTTGTTAGTGAAAAAAACATGATTTAAATTTTGAATCTACATATGTCTATCGTGATTCTATTTATTAAAAAAAACGTCTATACCACAGATATATAATATCTGTCTTGTGTTGCGATAACGTAGAGAATGTGATTATTATGCATCTCTGAACGTGAAACGGGGAAACGGCGATAAAAATATTATATTCTCTCGTAAAATTAATTTATTAGAATATAGCGTGGCTGTCACTGCGTGCATATAAATTCATGTCCCCTTTTGTGATATACAGGAATATTTACAGTTGTATTTTTTAATATAATGTGTTTTAACAGCGTAAAACGATTTTCAATAAAAGCTGGTCCTATCTAAGAATACATCTATCTGTGGCTCCGCTTTCTAGATGAGTATTATTTTCATATATTTTATATATATAAATATTTTCGGGTCTTTGGTAGACCCGCACAAAACTATATGTAGTATTAAATATATTTTATTTAATAATGATTTTGTTAGTAGGTTTCGAAACTAAGTAACTACTCACAAACTATAAATTTTTTATTATTAAATATTTGATTAGTTGGTCCTTGAGTATGAACTCACTATCGCTTAAAATATAACTATAGATTAATATTTATACAATTAATAATTTTATTTAATTAAATATATTATTTTATTTATTATTCGTAATTGTGTAAAGTGAGGGACCACCCGAATAACCGGATCACTACTCTTTAAATAATAGTATTTGTATTAAGTGTTATGTTATACCCAGTAATGTAATAAACAAAATAAGATAGGGAGATTAGTATTATATATATATATATATATATATATATATATAAATATAATATATAGATATATGTATATTATATATATATATATAATAATATATATATAGATATATATATATATATATATATATATATATATATATATATATATATTATATAATAATATTATATTATATATATATATATATTATATATATATATAATATATATATTATATATATATATATATAAATATATATATATATATATATATATTATATATGATATATATATATATATGATTATCAGTATATATATATATTATATATATATATATATTATATTAATATATATATATATTATATATATATATATTTATAGTAAATATAATATATATATATATATATAGTTTATAATATATATATATATATATATATATATATATAATAGTAATATATAACGTATACTATGAGGCGAGTATTCTAACTAACCCCTCATTTGTGAAGAGTGATGGAGTATGAGTGCCGTTCGGTACCATTCTTCTTATATTATATCTTATTTATAAAAAATAATTATAGATTAACGATATATATAATGATATATATTAATAATAATTTATTTTTATCATTCCACTCAACTTACAACTAAATCGATGTTAATATTTTTATTAATTTTTAATTTTTTCACCTCACTTAATTAACCTAACTTACAACTAAAGCTAATCTATTGTGCGCCATAACTAATTTTAATTTATCTACTATATATTCTTAAGAAATAAAATACTGATTTTAATATGTTTGTAATATATTAATAAATTACGTTTAAGTTATTATAGGAGGCCTTTCTCGATTAAGGGCTTAAATTATTTATTTAATTACTTTTGTGTGGTAAACACTTCATGTCATTTTATACTTCTTAGCCATGTATATGCACATACGTTTGCTTTGTAAGTACTAGTCTCTAATTTAAATATATATACATTTTGTTCTATAATTATGATTCAATTAACAATGTTAAATTTCGATTATTAAAATAAGTAATTATTGTTAAGTAAGGAGCATGATTCTGGTTTTTGCAGATTGATCCCTTGAGCTTTTTTAATTACTCTATTATTCCTTTAAGTTTGCATTAATCTTTGCTTTTTAGTAATCATTTTCCATCTTAGCCACTACTAATATATTTTGTTTATTCTATATGTTTTTTTTCCACTATGCTGATCTATATATCTGTCATTTATATTATCCATATTACTTATTTATATTCTTATTAATTTGTTAAATTTATACTATTATTTATGATTCATGTATCGAAATCTTATATTTGATATGCGTATGCGAGTACTTACTATATTATAGACAGTTTTATATATGTGTCACTGTATTACGACTTCCATTTATTCGAATTAATAAGAGATTTAGAGTATGCTAAGATCGCATGAGATATTATGTTATAAATAGCTAGTTAAATCTTGAGTTTAATCATGTTTCTATATAGAATAAGATGTTAAAAACCATACCGCTTTGCTAGAGATTTTTATTATATGTTTTTTTTGCAGCACCTAATATTTTTCTCACTAAGTGCTCTATACTATTCAGTTAGAATCTTCAGACCCATAATGAAAACTCGTTGATGAGTTCAAAATTTAACGAAAATTTCGTGAATACATTTGCGTCTCAAATTTCCACTTTAGTCGTAGTTAACTTATAACCTCCATAGAGCAATAACAATTGTCATGTGTTACCGGAGTGTCCTCTAACCAGACCAACAGATGTCCCTATATTATACGGTGTGTCTGCAGAAATATATCAAACAAGATCATCGAATTGATGATTTTAGAAAGGCTTGTGTATATAGGCTCAAAGTATGTTACGATGTAGCTTGCGTACTGAATAATCACGATGTCTTATATATCATTATCGAGCGAGCTGAGAGTCAACTCGTCTGTGTGAGAAGTGGTCGATAAATTAGATCAGAGATTATTCTGGTGTGTGTCATATTATGGAACAATTATTGAAAAGCTGATATGAATGCAGGTGAGGCTTGACTATTGCAATCTCTCCCCAGAGTAATATGTTAATAAAACCATAATCGTAATAGCTGGTACACTACTGCTTTTTTAAGGGGTTTTTCTCTCTCATTATTCGCCTGTCACTTGTATCTAATCCATTCTCTGTCAGTTAGATTGCTGAATTATGAAAATGATATATACGTCTCATCATATGAATGATCTCTTATCAGATCTCAGAATCGAATATTTTTTACAGTCACTTGCCTAGTGCGATCACTCTCTCGTGTTGGAGATGGAATGCGCAATATGATGAATGAATATTTATACACGAATAATTATCTGCTGATCTGACCACATATATCTACTAAAGACCAGCGACATTGTATTTCTAACTGGTCACTTTTTATGATCAAGTATTCTATAATCCCACGTATTTACTAATTCTTATGACGAATGAACAGCAATTCTGTTGTTATAAGTATTACTGGTGAATCGATGCAATATATGTGATTATAAATGTTAATTCTACTATACGTTATATTATTTATCTACAGTTTGGAAATATACTATCACACTTTTTGAAAGTGGAATCTTTATGATGACCCTTAATATACGAAGTATGCTCATAGTTATTCAACTTCCATTCCTCTAGTGCTTGCTTCTCACCCAAGGTGTTATGTGTAAAATAGTTTTATGAGTAAAATTACCTATGTAGGATATCTTTAATGAAATATTCTAAATCAAATACTTCTCATTAAATATTAATAATTATACCTTTTTTCGATTCATCACTTGATTAATTACAAATCACATATCTAATACTCACGGTTGATAGTTATTCTATCCATTTAAATTTCTGTTGGTATTATAATACATTAGCGTAACTCATCATTACAAAATTAAGTATGACTATTACTAATAATTAATGAGTTATAAATAACATAAGGTTATTTTTATCATAACTTTCTTTGAATATATGGATTTTTAGCCTTTGCATATCTATGTGTTATAGTACTGATTCCTCCTAATCCCCTTTTCTTCCATTAACAACATATCCGATCTTTTAATAAATCTTAATATTTAACTATCGTTTTTATTTAATAATAATGCTTCCCTAATAAGATAACTACCTAGTAAAAATGTTAAATATAAAACTAGCGCTTATTATTATCTCATAATATTTATAAAGTATTATAAACATATTAGTACTATAAATCTAAGTTATTACTGCAGAATAGTAGCTACATTGTTCATCACTCGATTAGTTAAATAAATAAATTTATTATCACGTTTATAACATAGTTAATAATATTATATTTAAATATATTTATTTACATATAATTAAAATTTTACTCAAGATATTAGTCTTAGTTGACTCATATGTTTTAGCCTATCTGATATATTTGTTAATTATCTATCTCATATATATTTACAAATATTATAAAATTATTCTCCTTATTTAAGGCAATTTTCTGATATTAAATTTTGCATATATCCATCCAGTCTATAATAGTAATTAAATTTCCTTACGTTTTATAGTATGATATCATGAAATCTGATATCTATAACTGAAAATATTATTAGTATAAATATTTCTTATAAATTATTTTAATTTTTTATATATTTATGAGATATACCTAAGTACTATATTTATACTAGGACTGAGACATGAATATCTCTTATATAAAACTAATCAAGTATCTCAACTTCATATCTGATGTTAAGATATTAATTATCCTTAATCAACTTTATTAGATATACATTGACTGAAACTTAATAATTTATCTATCTCCTTCGAAGAATTGCTTTAATTCACCAATACTAAACAAATTTGAACAAATTGCTTAAAAACAAATAGAGAATATATAATAATGGACATTTATTAGTATTAGTATTTAGTATATTGCATTATTATTTGAATAATTATATATTTTAGTAGATTATCTAAATTGGTAATAGATATCAATATTCGGTATATAAAGGTCCTTTACTATAATTGATAATTAAATAATAGGAGGATGGTCGTTACCGTGTAGGAAATCGTGGAAGTGGGTAGATGATATCTATATATATATATATGTAATCATATATGTATGCTTATGAGAGGGGTGTGATTATAAGTATGTATAAATTAGTAGTATGCCTGGATAATATAGTAGATATTATAGGGTGAGGGGGTCAATGGCTAGATATGGATATATATGCGGGAGGCCGGTAAAAGGAATATGGGCCGTGATATATAGTAGGTGCCAGACATTGTTAATTTGCCAATGTTTCTTATTGTAAACTGTTAGAGTAATATATTTGATGTAAAAGATATGAGTGTTGTATATGTCTAAAACGACATATGAGGTATACTGAGGATATGAGGTGAAGTAATATGATTGATGTTGATCGATAAGATAGTGAGGGTATATGTATATATCATAGTATATATATATAATAGATATATAGAGATAATTAGGGTAATAGTAGTATACGATTAAGTAGAATAATAAGTTATATTATATATATATTTAATATTAATATAAAGTATATATATATAAAATTATATATTTAATATATTTTATTCTAAAGAATTTGGGGAGTCGTAACACTATATATCTCCATGTGTTATATATATATATATTAAACTATATAGTATATATATATATATATATATATATAGTATATTATATATAATAAGTATATATATATTATATATATATATATATAAGTAGATATGAAAACGGGGTGCATACCTCCCTCATTTCACTCGGAGATGTCCCGAGAAGACGCTTCATATAATTTTACATACAAAAAAAAAAGAGAAGAAAAAGAAATACTTGTAAAAGGTTTGTTTGCTTGTATGAAATTGGAAAAATATTTTGTCGGTAAACTTATGAATATATTTTTTATTTTGTTACGAGGCCTACCTCCTCATTTCGCTCGAAGGAGCTACCGGACCACCCCTCATTTCACTCGGAGGTGTCCTGGATGGCGCCTTTCAGTCATTCTTTTTTCACTGCTCTTTTGCTACTAGCACGTTACCCAAAAGAAAATTCTACTCGTCGTACTTGTTTCTTCTTCAACAATAAAAAGAAATAGAAATTTTTATGATTAACTTTTTTAAAAATTCTTTTCTCATATGGAGCTGAACCCATGCGGTGTGAGACTGAATGAGGGAATGAGAAAAAAAACCTTCGCGTTACCACTGCGCCATGAATGCACAACAAGAAGGCAATGTTGAGTAAAAATTATATATATTTAGAATAGATTTAATATTAGTAGATTTGTACATCATTTTATAATTAGTTAGATAATGAAAAGTTTTTCGTCTCTATTATATATAATTTTTATATATAATAGAGACAATATTAAGTTATTCGATGACTTCTCAAATATAGAGATTCTTTATGTTATAAATTTTAATAAACTTTATCAGAAACATTTTTCTAGTTCTTCATAATCCCAATCCATGGACAAATCTTCATTGTTATTCTGGATAAAATAGGAGCTTTTTTCACAAACTTTTTTAAAGGCCTTTATCTGAATTAATTATTTTTCTATGTTCTTTCTTTTTCTTTAGCAAGCAAAAAAAAGAAAGTTGAGTTTTAATAAAAAATTATATTTCCTTATTAAATCATAGAAATTAAGGTAATAATATACTTGAGTTTTTTTCAAGTCTGAATTTGCATTGTAAATCTTCTATTGTTTTCCCTTGTTTTTTTCTAGAATAATTATAAAGTTGAGACTTCACAAATGATGCATATAAAGCAATGTTCTTCATATTATTTTCACCTTCTGTTAATTTATCATGATAATAATTAATTTTCTCATCATTAAAATTAATTTTTCTTCTTCTATTTCTTTAGAAACATCAGAGATATTTTTAAAATCAACTTCATAATCATATTTATCATCTTCATATTTCAGTTTAAGTAAAGCCGATTTCATAAACATTTGTGTTCTCTCTTTTTTAGATTCTATATGATTCTTCTTTTTCTCTTCAATGGCTTTTCTAATTTCATCTAAAAAGTTGTTCACCATTATTATCAACATTATGATAACCTTTATATTTTTATCATCAGTTTAACTAATAAATTTGTAAAAGCATTTGTATCTTTTGAATAATTTTTAAAATCTTTAGCTATCTGACTTGCACCTCCTCTTTGAGAAGTCATCGAATCAAAACTAACACGTCTTTTTAAAAACTTGCAATGAAAGGATTACAGAAAGTTTTAGAACATTCTGGAAGGAATATATAAAAACGGTCTTAAATTTAAAGTCACTAGAACTATTAAATTTTAGGCTCGAGAAGTGCTGGTAGCTCAGTCAGCTACATGACGGGTTACAATTTCAAACCCCGGTTCAAATCTTGATGGAGGGAAGGTTTTTTAAAAGATACTCTGTAAAAAAAATTTCCGCTCTTGAGCGGAAAACTAGAGGACCTCGCTTTGCTAATAATAATAATAAAAATAATAATAATAATAATATTAATAACTTGAAAAATAATGAAATTAGATAAAATTTACAAGAAATCAAAATTGTAGGCCTCAGTAAAATAATATCATATACCAAGTTTCATTTAAATATATTAATTAGAAGTTTATCATTTGTAAGACTTTTTATTTTTGAAAACAGAACTTCATAAAAAAGTTTATAAAAATCCACGGATGTTAAATGATTTTTTTATATTTAAAAAATTTTAAATGTTAAATAAATGCTATATTTACATTAAAAAGTTAAAGAAGATGTGAACATTTTTGAAAGTACGAAGAATGTGCTTTATTCATATTATTTTTAGGTAGCTTTATTATAAAATAAATTATTAAAGTAATTTTAAAAAATATAAAAGATAGAGAAAATTTACATGAGAGCAAAATTGAAGAACTCGATGAGTTTTAGGAAAATATAATATTTTTTTATTTCTTCTATAATAAATAAAGAAATAAAAAATGAACAAAAATAAAAAGAAAGTCACCTTTTCACAAAATAATAACATTTTTGAGATGGATAATTATGATAGAACGAACGATGAGCTAACTTCTATAATTTTAGATAAAGAACATTTTTCAAGAAGAATAAGTAAAATACACCAGAAAAAGAAAAGAGTAAAGCTTACAAATTCGAAAAAAAATTTATACGACTCAATGGGCTGTCAATCGTTCGTCTATCATACATTATCATCCGCAAAAAATGGGTGTATGTGAGGGAATTGATCGAGGATAATCTAGGAGCAAGGGGGATTGCAAGTAATTTAAAAGCATAATTGTGTTATAACCAATATAAAAATCCATTGATCCGAGCATACTGATATATAAGAATAATATGATAAATATAATTCAGAAAAAATTGAAGACCCATTGTATTGAAACAATTAAAAAATGATTCTTTTTGTTCAATACTTTTATAGCGCAATGTATTTACTGATGGAAGAAAAAACTATTCTATTTTCAAAGAACATTTGATATATCTCATATTTTCGAAATTTGAAAGCTGCGGGGCTGGCCCCATTTTCACCCCACCTAAAAATGGACATAAAATTTCGGAATTTTCAGCCGAGCTTTGACTATATAAACCCAAAAATGTAGCTTTTTTTTGCCCTTCTAAAACGTTGATTTCCGGTTTTTTCCTTGACTGTATAGTCATTCCTTTCAGAATTTTCAATTTTCAAAATTCATGAAATTCATGTTTCTGCTGACATTCTTCGAACGCAACTTCCAGAATTTTTTACAAAAGACTTCAAACTTGAAATATGCATAGATAGGTCCATTATCAAAAAAGTACAGAAGTACTTTTTTCGATTTTTTGAGTTTTGTGGTCCTCAGCGTCCACCAATTTTCAAACCCATTTTTTTTTTTTGAATTTTGAAATGAAAATTGCGATAATTTTTTTTCTTTCAAGTGAAGTGGATAAATTTTCAGGGCATATGTAGTCGGGAAAGATGCATCTTTTTTACTTAGATATTTTTTCGTATATCAAAAGAAAAAATTTTTTTAAAAAATTTTTGAAAATTTTTTTTTGGAAAAAATTTGTTCAAGAACAATCAAAAACTAATTCATATACAAAGATAATTTAAGTAAAAAAATGTGCAACTCCTCCGACTACATAAGCCTGAAAAATTTCATCCACTTCGCCAGAACAAAAAAAAATTTTATCGCAATTTTTCATTTTCAAAATCAAAAAAAAAAAAATGGTTTGAAATTATTGACAACGCTGAAGCACAAAACTCAAAAAATCGAAAAAGTACTTCTGCTACTTTTTTAGATAATGGACCTATCTATGCATAATTTAAGTTTGAAGTTCATTTTTAAAAAATTCTGGAAGTTGCCTCCAAAATGTCAGAAACATGAATTTTCATGATTTTGAAAAATTTAAATTCTGAAAGAGATGACTACAGGCACAGAAAAAGAACACCGGAAATCCAACGTTTTAGAGGGCAAAAAGCTACAATTTGGTGTTTAGATAGTCAAAAATCGGCTGAAAATTCCGAATTTATGTCCATTTAGGTGGGTGAAAAATGGGGGCAAAGCCCAGCCCAAAAGCCCAAAATTGATTTTGCCCTTTAATAGGCGGTTCCATGACAAGTTAACAAATAATTCTCAAATAAAAGATACTATTGCGTTATGATAATAAAAATTGAAAAAAAAATATGCAACTTTAAAAAACAAACATCAGGATGGATCATCAATAAACTTTTGGACTTTGAAATAAAAATAGCAAAATATAAACCATTAAGAGCTTCTTCATATATCGAAACTCCAGTCAAATATAAAAACACAAAATTTGGATTGATAAATATTCAAAATAAAAATGATAACGAATGTTCAAAATAAAAATGATAACGAATGTTTCAAATGGTGTATAGCAAGATCTGATTGTTTAGATGAAGGTCATCTACATAGATTATCAACAAGAATAAAAGAAGTTTCTAAAATTTATAATTGGAAAGGAATAGAATTTCCAGTTCAATTAAAACAGATTAGAAATTTGAGAACCAAAACGACTGTGTCAGTTAACGTATTTGGACTTGATGAAAAAGAAAATATAATCCTTCAAAGAAATACAAAAAGTTGAGAAAACTAAACATGTTGATTTACTTTTAATATCAAATGATTATAAATAATATATATATACTGATGAAACATTTGAGTCCATTCATAGATAAAAAGCATAAAGAGAAAACTTATCCATGTCGATTCTGTTTGCATAGTTTTATAAAAAAAAAATTATTAGATAATCATTACCAGAATGTAGTATTCATAAACCGTAAGTGAATGGAAATTATCAGATAGGTTCACAGTGAGTGTTCAAATTTAAACTGTATTTAATATAATAACTAATTCAGACATCCATTTGTTATAAAATGCAGATTTTGAAAGCACCTTAAAAAAAATACATACGAGCCAACTAAATCCATATATGCCAAACTTTCTACCTTAGGTTTCCTTGTTCTGCAACGTGAATCCATCTAGTTAGGTTCCATTGCTCACTCACCATTAACCTATCAGACAAAGCCACAGTGATCCGTCTCTAGTTAAGATTATCAAATGTTCGTCTGCTTTATACGCAAAAAATATGTACTGCGCCCAGGATAGTTCTTACGTCATAATTACAAAACTTTAAAATTTATGAAGGAAACAAGCACCCTAAAAGGGTACTGTGAATCTTGTCTATATCGAAATCATATCTCACTCCTCTTCTAAATCAAAAGGTTATTCCACAAAACGTATTGACAAATATCTTTAGCTTAAAGAAAAACAATGACATTATAATATTAGAATCAGGCAATCAATTGCATAATCTTTTATATATGTTATATGTATTCTTAGGGAACGAATTTTTGAATTCATAAGTAAGAGACCTCATATATATATCTTACATATTTAACAGTAGAGAATATTTAGAAGTAGTACCTGCTCACCGAATATGTATAATCTATAAATAAATTAGAAATCTCATCAAAATTTATTCCATAAATAATATGCAAACTATTATATTACATATAAAATACGATGCTCTATTTAATTCGTTATATTAAGAATTATTGGATACGTACCTCTATTCTGCTCTAGTTTACGATTTACATAAACGTTATTTGCTCGTTCTCTAATTTCCGACTCACCTCTCGAGCCGCACTCACGCACTCCGTAACGTGCAATATATGAGAAAGCTGCGTTTTTATAAAAGATCTAATCCGTCAACAGAATTATAACATAAAGGTATATTATAGAAGCGAAATCTAATCTCTACCACAGTAATGGAGTTGAGATCCTTGATAGTTTTTATGAATATTCTAGTCATATCTACCCTATCATAAGCTTAAATGCACATACAAATTAGAGGTATAATAATTATTTAAAAATTTAAAGATTAATTGATAATAATAACAATATATTATCTAAGTATATTACGTAATGACTCAGTTTCAGCTATCTAAATAATCGAGTAAAGGATAATTTATCCATTACGATTCATGGATTATATATATAATGTAGTATATAATTATGATATAGCAAAATTAAACATGAAAAATGAACTATAGTGAAAAGAATGAAGAAATTTTATCCCTAAGTTTTCTTTGAGATTTTAATAAAAATCTTTATAGTAGGAATACTACACAACCAACACCATGCACAGATCAATTCTGGACAAATAATTTTAAATTTGTTAAAACATTTAAAAGTAATGTTTCATATATGTTATATTATATATTATAACTTTACAATCTGATACTAATTATTGACTTATTGAAATTGTAATATGATAAAATTATGTTATATTATATATATATATATATAGTTAAACAAATTTGTATTATATATAATATAATATATTATTACTTATAAATATTAGATCACAGCGCCTATAGTTAGTTTACATCTCTCATATGGGTATTTCTTGGGTATCATAATTAATATAAGAATACGTAAAGTAAAAATTAGATTTATTAAAATAAGATCGGATATATTTGAAAAACATTATTTAAAATGTATAGAAATATATATATAGAGGAGAATCAGTATCATATTTATAACTACATATTAATTGCGTAAAAGCTAAAATTAATAATCTCATAATTCAAGAGTATAGTTGTTGTAAGGATACTACGCATTAGTATATATATTAATTAATCTATATATATATTATTTAGTATATATGTTATAATAAATTTGTATATTAGGTTACTCTAATAGGCAATAGTGCTCTTAGTA
>JABUQX010093757.1:0-20000 GCA_015478945.1 Trachelipus rathkii | reverse complement strand
ATTAATGAAAAACAAGGACTCATAATTGTTTTTAACAATAGGGATACTATAAATCGTGGGGAATTGTAAATGATAAAAAAATCAATGAATAGTGTAATTATTGAAAAGTTTTATTTATTTTTAACCAGATATCGATACCAGAGTTTTTCCAATACTGATACCTTTTTCTAAAGTAATTACCGGCCAATACCGATACCTTTTTCTAAAGTAATTACCGACCAATACCGATACCTTTTTCCAAAGCGATTACCTGCCAATACCGATTACCATAAGTAGTAATTCGTTTTAGATTTTTCTGTTATATATTTGTTTAATTACTAAACTGATGCCTATAAATATTAAATCTACGTATTAATAAAAAAATGGTAACTATATAATATGTGTATGTTTAATTTTTGTAGTTTCTGGCATTTTATGTTCGTTATTTACTTGCCCACTGGAAAATAGTAATATCTTAATTAAAAACAGAGTAAGTAAAAAAATATTATTATATATGTATGTTAAGCTACACACTAAAATCTAAGTTAGAAATATAAATTCAATTATTATACAAAAAAAATCAAGAATTAAAATTGAAATAATTGAAGTAAATCGACCGATTGTTTACAAAAAAAATTGATCAGCTGTTCTAATGGAGCACGTGGTTTTTTGCGATAACAAAAATATTTAAATCATAAAGACAATAAAAAAAGGAAAAACTTTACTTTTAATTTTGCTTAAATGACAGTCAATGCGGTTTCTTAATTACTATTTTTAATTATCCAAGGAGAATAAATAAATAAATAAAAGGATGTTGAGATGCTTCCAGCCTCAAGCCAACCCAGCTCTATCACAGCAGTAACAAGCTCCCAGCTGAAAAAATAAATGGGAGTCTTTTAAAAGTTGGTACTTTCAAAAAACCAACTTCCTAAATCTATATTTTTGGAAATATTTGATGTTATATATATGATGCACAACTGACAAGAAATGATTAAAAAGTTGCCTCAAAATTGTGATCCTTTCTATACTGTGCAAACAGGCCAAATGTGGCTATGAACCTTTAAATTATAAAATTTAATTAATAATTAACAGGAACTCTGCCTATTAAGGCATAGTTTATATAAATAAAGTGATCTAAGTAAAGTAAATTAACAGCCTGATAAACTGCATCTACTTACCCAAACAAATTGGTAGCCTTAAATCTTCTCTTGCCTATTTCACTCTCTTCCTTCCAGATAATTGTAAGCCTCTGTTCAAATGTTTTGACTCTTGCCTCTTCTGGCATTCACAGTATCTCAAAAACAGTAATAATAGGAATTAATATATTGTTGGCCAACATAAAATATTAAATATGAAATAGTAAAACTGCAAACAGCATTGATGGTGGTATAGCTTAGTAGCTTAAATTTCTAGGTACAATCTAGGTACATAGCAGTTATAGCTTTTGTAATTTTAATCAATATCTCAGATGTAGGAGTGTAACAGTAATTAGTTTCAGATATAGGAGTAGTAATCTAGATGTAACACGTTAGCTGAATAGCAAATTGACCGAGCTCATCTGGTCAGCTGATCATAGAATCAATTTTTTATTTTCTTCTTTTTATTATGGGAGCAACTGGGTTAATTTATAATAAGTAAATAAATGCCGATCATCAGGCATGAATAATTAAGTAATGAAATATAATTGGAATATAAAAACAAAAATGAATGAAATCAAAAAATAAATGATAAGCAATTAAGTAATTTATATTTTATAAAAAGAATCACAATAACAATTGCAAGTCATTAATCATTTGTTTAGATTAAAAATTATATACAAATGTAATTTTTATACATTGGGAGGGGGCGTTAAATTATCAAAAGAGAAATATGAATTGATAATTTAAACATGTCAAAAAAAAATGAAAACAATTTATTTTTTTTTTTTTTTTTTTTTTTTTTTTTTTTTTTAAACAAACTACTCTACTAGCTTCATTTATTTTATCAGCCAGCAGCCTGATAGCTTTTAAATTAAATGAAATTGAAATTGAATTTTTTTTTTTTTTTTTTTTTTTTTTTTTTTTAATAAAATAATTGAAAAAACTTAATTCTTTCCATTAGCCTTTTTGATGAGAATCAAATTAGTTACATGTCTTTTTACAATTTCCATATTACCTTTCTTGACAGATACCTCTACTACCTCTCCAAGAGTGTTTTCTCTTGTGTCAGTTACTATCCCCATTGGAAAAAAATATGGTTTGGTATATTGTTGCTTGATGGCAACAATGTCATTAACCTCTAATTTAGTATGCATTTTGGCTCTATACCTGTCAGGTTTATTAGTACCTAATTCTCTCAAATTAGTTAAAAATTCAGTATGATACAGAGCATGTAATTTATTTTTCACCTTCTGAAACTTTTTATACATTTTATATAGCTTTATTTCATCCTGCTTTTCATTATTTGGGATCCAATCTGGATCCTCTTCCTCATCAGCTTCAGAGGTATGCAAATGGGGAGCAATTACCACATTAGGAGGCTCATACCCTTTAAGTAATATTTCAGGGGTGATTACAAAGGGTATTGAAGGATCAATATTTTGATCATTTAGAAGTGGTTTAAAAGCCAAAGGCCTTTTGTTTATTAACATTTGCACTTCTTTCATTAACAAGTGAAATTGCTCATACTTTAATATATTTTTAGAAATACTGCTATACACCATATTCTTAACTTGTTTTACAAGGGATTCTACAACTGAACCTAAAAAACTGGAATGGGGTGGATAAGTGGAAAAGTCCAAACTTTCAATATCTTTTTCCTTCAAAAAATTCTTTACCTCTACATCATTCAAAAATGATTTAATTACTTTGAAGGATGAAACTATAGGTGACCCAGCATCACTTAATATCTTTTTAGGATATCCATACTCATATACATGAGTTTGAAAGGCACAATCGCATTCATCTTCATCAACAACAACAAAATTTTACACCCTTTGGACTTTCCTCCAGCAAAAGCATGTACACCTTAACATTAATGTCATTATTTTTTACAGTAAATGGATCAATATGGTCCAAGGCAACCTCCCTAAAGGGGATCTCCTTAGGAGATATTCTAAACTCTGTATAGTCATTCTGATTTATTTTTATTGTCCTACCATATAGTTTTTTGCAAACAAGGCAGGTTTTAATACATTTCTTTACAGTGACATATGCAGATGGTATGTAAAATTCTTTTTTAAGAAGTGCAAGCAATTTATAGACTCCTGCATGCTTAGCTTTAATATGAGTTTCAAAAATGAGTGTGTTTGTAAAGGGACAATCTTTGGACAATAATATAGGAAATTTTTCATTAAATTACTTCTTAATTTACCAAATTTAGATTTAACTCTAATTAAGCCATCAGAATCTAAAAACAAATTTAATTGATTAGCCAAATTAGTTGATTTTACAGCAAGAGGATTCAATAAATAATCATATGTATCTGAAAAGTTAGTTTTTTGGGCTCCTTTATAAACCAATGAACAACTATCCTTATAATTACAATTCATATTCATAGAAAAGAGAGAAGGGTTTTTTGACTTTACTCTAAATTTTAGTGTAAATATATACTTCCTAATATAGTGAGTCACCCTGCAAAATTTCCCAATAGAAGAAAACTTATTTAATGCTATTACTGGTTCCCACTGATAAGAGGAAATACTATTAATCTGAAAGTTAAAATGAATATTGAAGGGAACTTCAAAAGAGAAAGTGTCAACACATTCATTTTCAGTTGGACCTTTAAAATAATTTGTTTTCTGTAACACTTTATGAGAGACACATCTAGTAACCATATCTGCAGGGTTATTTGGACCCTTAATATGATGAAAAATAACATTATGACTTTCACATAGCCTCATAATATTATTTAATTTATTATTAATTATGGTACCCTTTTTCTCTATCTTGCTGGTCTTGTTAACTTTAGCTGCCAGCCAGCTTAAGGAAATCATGGAGTCAGTGAAAATATGTAAATTTTTAATATTTATGGGACAAAATGCCCTTGTTAATTGAGAATATAAATCTATCACACAAACCACTCCATGGGCCACTGCAAATAGCTCCAACACAGGGATGGTTCTACCAACCCCCCTTGTTACAACTACTTTGTTTTTGGCAGTGAGATAATGAAGGGAATGTGTATCAAGATTTTAATAAGATCACACATCCATAGCTACATCGGGGCTGGCATCTGTAAAGACCATTAAATCATAATTACCAATGTAATTCCCAATATACCTGGGAATGGAAGGCTCAACACCAGCATTATATAATTTGCAAATCTTTTTCCACTCTCTCAATCTGTCATCACCTAAAGGGTCATCCCAAGTGATGCTACTATCCATCTGCAACTCATGCAGAAACAGTTTTGCCCTATTTCTACAAGGTAAGGTCAATGCAAGTGGATCAAAGCAACTATTCACAGATGAAAGTATGGTTCTTAAAGTATTAGCCTCTAAATTTAATTTTACAGGTTTATTTGTGAAAAGATCTTGGTCCTTAGACCACAAAATACCTAATAATTTGGTTTGTAAGGGTTCTTCAGAATCCTCACAAATTTCAGATTCCAATTCCATCAAATTTGAACCAAATTGCTGCAAATTAAAACCATATTGGCTAAAAATATTAATTGACTTGTGAAATGACAATTTAATTTCAGATTCATAATTAGATGAAAATGCAAGATTATCCATATATGATAAATTATAAAGCATATTTCTTAATTTACTTTCAAATGGGTCATGAATATTACAATGTAAAATTAATATAATATATAAGGCAACCATAAGCAAGCTTGGTGAGAACCTCATACCAAAGGGCAGTCTGTTCATTTTGTAGGCCACCTCAGAAAAATCATTTATACCCCCCAAAGAAAATGTAATTTTAAACTATCAATATATGGTAACCATATCTGATGGAAAGCCTTGACCAAGTCATAAACCAATAAAAACCTGTTGAACCTTAAAAGTGTCAAAGCTATCTCTAATTTATTGTTAAGATTAGGACCAGGTAGGGAAACTTGGTTATGAGAAAGAGCAGTGTCATTTGTTTTTTCACATAAATTACTTAAAAATACTACTCTGCATTTGGTGGTTTGAACATTTTCTCTGTAAACACCCATATGGCCCATGAAAGAAACTTCTTTATTATTTTTTAATTTATTAATAGAAACCTTTTCAATTATACCTGATTCTAATTGCTCCATAAAAATGCTATTATTTGTTCAATTTACAGGATTTTCTGAATCTTTTTAAAAGTAGATTTTAAAAATATTGGAGACTAATTTAAAATTCTTTGGTTGCAACATTAGTACGTTAGTATCCCATAAACATGGAAGTATCAGTCTGCCATCATCATGACACTTTGCATTACTAATTATATACCTAACCAGTTGTTC
This sequence comes from Trachelipus rathkii, assembly GCA_015478945.1. Classification (NCBI taxonomy): domain Eukaryota; kingdom Metazoa; phylum Arthropoda; class Malacostraca; order Isopoda; family Trachelipodidae; genus Trachelipus; species Trachelipus rathkii. The sequence continues at coordinate 14,603 of JABUQX010093757.1, read as the reverse complement.
ATCTTCATCAGAAAAGGATGGCTCATAATATTCATCATAATTCATCAATTTTTTAAGTGACATATTAAGTTGCTCATTATTAGCTTTAGAAAGGTTAAAATCTTCAGGCAAATTACAGGCAATGTAACTACAAGAAATAGAAGATTCTTGTAGTCAGAAATCATTACCGTTCTCTAATGCATTATATTATTATTATTATTATTATTATTATATTATTATTATTATTATTATATTATTATTATTATTATTATTATTATTATATTATTATTATTATGTATTATTAATGAGACTACCATGAGCTTCACCATTTTGTATTATATTATTACTTACTTTTTGAGGTTTCTTTTTATAAAGGTTAGTATGGCATACATATCATTAGTTTTGTCCACAAATTTCTTAACAACATTAAGGTTATTTAAATTTTTCAAAATGACAGACTCATCACCAGTAAGCATAATGCCTATACAGGTGTAAAAAAACAAGAATTTTTCATTTTTTGTACCTATAGTGCCAGCATGCACTGGAATAATGTGTATTGCATTTACTCCCAAAATGATATCAATATTTCCCACCTCATCATTCAAAAATTTATCAGCTAATTCTATATTGGCTTTCTTAAAGGATTTATTAATATTTTCTGAATTTTCAAGTTTAATTTTAGGCCTAATTTCTGGAATAACTGCAGCTACTATTTTTACTTCTTTTTTACCCAGAGTGATGTTAAATTCTATGATATTGGTCTTGTAGCTTTTAGCCTCATTAAATCCTTTGACATTTATTTTTATATCAGCATTTATAATTTTATATTTTAATTTATTTGCTAAGGACAAGGACACAAAACAATACTCTGAAGCTGAATCATAAAGTACTCTAGAATGTGCAGTTTCACCTGCAGCCAAATAAGTTTTAGCTGTAAAAGTTGGCAAAATAAAATTACTAATGAGGCTTGTATTAAGGGAATTAATTTCCAAATCACAAGACTCATCATTTGAGCATTGTGAAATTTCTAAGCCAACTACATTATTACTAGTAGTTGCATTATAGGATGCAGTTGAATTCTTTTTATTTTGCACTGTGTTACCAATTTTATTTTTATTCTTAATACATAAAAAGGAAAAGTGATTTCCACCACATTTATAACAAGGGTTTTTGAACCTATACCTGCATTGAGACTGATCATGATTTAGGTAACTGCACAAAATGCATCCTCCAATTTCTTTTATTTTCTTTATCCTACTTTCAGGACTATCAAATTTTTGACATTTGCTTATATAATGGGTATCATACCCATCAATTTTTAAATGATGACACAGAACACAATTTGCTGGTCTACTTGACACATTTTTTGTTTTTAAATCTACTGCAGCTGCAAGGCTTAGGGTCTTTTTCTCCCGAGATGCAGCAAATGTATTTTTTGTAGAGCTACCAGAGTTATTCTCCCTTGTACACTCTTTCAACCTATTAAGCACCTCAAAGGAGGTATCTAATATGGAATTTAAATCTGGTTTGGCATCATTATTAACAGTCATAAATGAATTTTTTATTTTCTCAGATATTCCCTGCCATACAAAATATTGCATAAAAATTTGACCATCCACATCCAATCTCACCATCTGATCTTTCAAAACTCTCACTTCACTAACCCACTCCATCATACTAGAAACATTCTGCAGTTTTAAGTTTACAATTTTTTCAATAACAGAAAATTGTTGCCCTATTTTGGAAGAAAAAGCCTTAAGTAATAAATTTTTTGCCACATCATAGGTTTGATCCTCCACTTTAAAATATATATGATTTAGCAGGACCAGATACCTGCTTTACTAAATACCTGTTTTTCAAATTGTGAAAAACTACAGTTGTTCATTATGCTCTCAAATGAAAAAATAAATTGATTTAAATTTTCTGGCTGACTATCAAATGATGGTAGATCTATTGGAGGAAATTTTATATTTTGAGCACTAATTGGAGTAGGTGGTGATTGATTTTGATTATGATGTGTATGATGTGAAATATCAAGTTTATTTATAATGACACCTAAATTAACATTATAATCTGAATTTTTCATATCAATTTGTTCTGGTCTTTTAAAATCATAATATGGGCAAAGCACCAATTTCTTAGACATGAATTCATTCAAATTTTTAAGCTCTAATTTTAATTCTTTTAAAGTATCAGAATATGAATATTTCTCCTCTACTGAGAGACTTGCTAATTTGGTATACACAGTGTTAATCAATTTTGTGCAAGAAGATCTTTTGGCCCCTCTTCTACTAATAAGGTTTTTTACTAAAACCAACTCTTCAGAAGGGCTGTCTGTTATATCCTGAATATATTTTATTTCAACTCTTGGATCATATGAATCCATGATCAAAATATGAATTTGTCAAATTTTAATATAAATATGAAAATCAAAATTAAATTTTAATGAATGAAAAAAAAATCAATTTAATTATTTAATTAAAATACTGAATTTTCATTCAATTAAAATAACAAATATTAAATATCAAGCCCATAGCGAATTTTAACAAAGTAAATATCAACCCTATTAGCGAATTTTAAAAATTATTAGTATATTAGTGCCCTATATATGGTAGTGCCCTATATTTGGAAATGGTTTGATATTAATAGGTTAGTAGCCTTATACAGGATAAAAAAAAACTATAATTGGAAATATGGACAGTAGACTAATATATGGAAGGTGTCACTGAAACTCCACAATTACTAAATTTTGGAAATATGTACAGTAAAAACCTATATTCGGAAGGTGTCACTGAACTCCACAATTACCTATAAAAACTGTACAATTACCAAACACTCCAAATAATTGATTAATAATCTTAATATATAAATATGAATATTTCAGCAGCACTGATATAATGCTGATGAATATAATTTAATAGCTTAGCTACACCACTACTACACTGTCAATATTGACCACAACTTGAACCCAGCATATTACTATCAAATAACCAGGAGCAGGCTTTGGAGGCTTTAATCTGAGAAGAAAGTTAGGCAGACAATCCCGCTGAGGATGCCATATACAAAAAAATCAAGAAATAGAAATTGAAAATGGAATAATTCACTGATACAAAAACTGGACAAAAATTATCAGAATTAATAACTTGATACCTTGCATAAAAAATTAAATTTAAATATAAAGACAATAAAAAAAGAAAAAACTTTACTTTTAATTTTGCTTAAATGACTATTAATGAATATTTTAGATTATATTTTTAGTTTCAAGGAGAATAAATACATAAAAAAAGATGTTGAAAGATGATTCCAGCCTCAAGCCAACCCAGCTCTATCACAGCAGTAACAAGCTCCCAGCTGAAAAAATAAATGGGAGCCTTTTAAAAGTTGGTACTTTCAAAAAACCAACTTCCTAAATCTATATTTTTGGAAATATTTGATGTTATATATATGATGCACACCTACAAAGAATGATTAAAAAGTTGCCTCAAAATTGTGATTCTTTCCATATTGTGACAAAGGCCAAATGTGGCTATGAACCTTTAAATTTATAAATTTAATTAATAATTAACAGGAACTCTGCCTATTAAGGCATACTTTATATAAATAAAGTGATCTAAGCAAAAGTAAATTAACAGCCTGATAAACTGCATCTACTTACCCAATAAATTGTAGCCTTAAATCTTCCTTGCCTTATTTAAACTCTCTTCCATGAGTTCCATCCAGATAATTGTAAGCCTCTGTTCAGATGTTTTTACTCTTGCCTCTTCTGGCATTCAATAAATCTCAAAAGTAATAATAATAGGAGTTAATACATTGTTGGCCAACATAAAATATTAAATATGAAATAGTAAAACTGCAAACAGCATTGATGGTGGTATAGCTTAGTAGCTTAAATTTCTAGGTACAATCTAGGTACATAGCAGTTATAGCTTTTGTAATTTCAATCAATATTTCAGATGTAGGAGTGTAACAGTAATCAGTTTCAGATATAGGAGTAGTAGTTTTATCAAAAGTAAACAGTTAGTGAACAAGCAATGACCGACTCATTGTCAGCTGATCATAGAAATCCAATTTTATTTTCTTCTTTTTTAATATTGGAGCATTGAAAAAAAAATTTAAATAAGAAAATAAATGCTGCTCATTCAGCGTGAAAAATTAATATTTATTATTAAATTAAGTAATGAATAAATGAAAAAAATAAATGATAAGCCAATTAAGGTAATTGTATATTTTATAAAAAAATAAAATTTTAAATGTACAATATATATTTAGCATTAAAAAAAATATATTAGAAATGTAATTTAACAAGTGATGCCTAGTGAGTTGCCAAGTTGATACCAATGAGTGCAATGGAGTGCCAATGAGTGCCAATGACTGCCAAGTGAGTGCCACATAGTGCCAACTGAGTTCCACTTTTTTCAAGCCTTTTCTTGCCTCCCCCTGAACCCCTAATAGCCCCAATATCGGTGTTCTACCCCTAGGTGTATAAGTATGAGGATCGAATGGTTATATACAAAGTTGCTAGAGAATGCCTTCCTACTATGAGTTAGTATTTTTCTAACACTTATAGCATAGAGAAAATATATCTAAAGAGTTACACAGTTGAGACAGACCGTAAACGTTTCAGAGTCCGCGTTCGCAGGTCGCCCCACCGCGAAACCGCCGCGTGCGCCCGCAGCGCAATATTACCGCGCGCGCGAACGCCCGCAGGTGCAATATTTCCGCGTAACCGCCGCCGGTGTTCCGCAGAGCGCAATATACCCGCGCGAACGAAAAATATCGATATCAATGTAAACTATCAAGAATTTCTTTTCAAATTATACTATGAGTCATTCATTTTTTACTACAATTGTACGAAATTTTATTAAAAACATATACTGTACCATACCTTAAAGCAGAAATCAGTAAATCAAAAGAGGTGTTATTACCTAACACCTAGGGATTAGTATGCTTTTGTTTTACTCTTTTACTCTTTAAATCTCTGCTTTACTGCTTTAACTTTTCTGCTTTACTGCTTTAACTCATGTTTACTGCTTTAACTACTAGTGTTTTACTGCTTTAACTCATATATTATTAACATTACATACCTTAAAGCAAGTAAAGCCAAGTAAATCAATAGAGCTGTTACCTAACACCTAGTTTACTGTTTTTACTGCTTTAACTTTCGCTTTACTGCTTTAGGCTTCTGCTTTACTGCTTAACTCTCTGCTTACTGTTTTAATTCGCTTTACTGCTTTAACTTCTCTCAAGAATAATCTTTCTCCTTTACGCTTTAACTCACTGCTTACTGTTTAACTTCATATATTTATTAACATGATGTTTTCTTTAATTTTTTATTTTTTTTTATTACTATTTATTATTATTTTAATTGTTTAACTTTTTTATTTAATTAAAGAATAAAAACTTCGTCTTTTTGATCAAAATTTAATTAAAGAATAAATTGTACGAAATTGATTAAAAACAAACTTAACTGCTTTACTTTAATTAAACTCATTATTCATATCTACTTGAACGAGTATGGATGGAGAAATACGTTCCGAAGCCCGCCTACTATGCTTGTACTGGCCGACAGGATGTTGTAAAACCTTCTATATAAATATTTATGAAAGAAATTGAGATTTTTGAACAAACCCCTGTGAAAATAATAATATGATGTTATAATGTTTATCAGGAAAAATTTAAAGAATATAAAGATGTGATTCAATTTAATGAAGGCATTTACGATATTAGATCGCTGGACAATATACAAGGCCAAAAATTATTGTATTAGATGATTTAATGCACAAATGAACTTGAGAATAGCAGAAGGTTCACAGTTATTCTCACCATCTAAAATCTCTGTGTTTTCATAACGCAGAATATTTTCATCAAACACAGCATATGCGAAGTTGTTTCTAAACCAACACGATATTTACTGTTGTTGGCCAGAGAAAGAACATGAGTCAAATTAAATGGATTGCCAACTCAAAATGTTTCCTCTTCAAAGGAAAGAGTTCTTAAAAGTATATTAAAGAGGTTACTTCAACCCCCCACGGTTATTTGTGTGTGAACTTCACCACAAAAACACGCACAGAGGCTGCTCCACCAACATTCTCCCTATGAGATAGAAAAACGTATACATACCTGAATAAGATGCTCTAGTTGCAAATATTACCTCTTATAAAAAAATTAAAAATGAAACCATCTGAAAAACGAAAACTATTAGTGAGGATGAGAAATTAATCCAGTGTGTATGTGAAGTCTGGTTTAAAATCTATAAACAGAAATGTTCTTTAAACAGTCCTCGAAGTAAAGCTACCGGCGTATAGAAACATCATAAAAACTCTCCAACAACATTAAAAATTTGAAAAATAAAAAAAGAAGTTACTACAGAGAGGAGGAGGTGTATTCCTGCCATTACTCTTCTCCGTATAGCTCCCCTGATAACTAAGTGGTTGTCCCCATAATGAAGAAGGTTGCTGTACTTCCAAATAATGAGATGAGAAAATGAAGTATAATAAAACAGCATCTGTACAGAATTCAGTTCCTCAGAATCATCATTCACACAACCTCAATATGGCCAGTTATTGGCCCACACTGCGCAAAAATCCCCAATCACAGTTTTCATCATTCACAACCCAATACACGCAGAATTACAGTCCCAATGCAATGACATACAACCCTCTTTCACATCAGCAGCAGCAGTTGCACCAACAGAATCCTTATTATTTGAACATTCATTACTTTCAGCAGGCCTCTACCTCATAGCTTTATATGGATCCTAAAGATTGAACAGCATAACCAAAATACAAGAAAGGAATGCTACAAATAAAATTCAGACATTAACTCCATGAGAAACCACTGTAGACCAAATCCATACAAAAATTGATAGATCTTAAAGACTTGCCACCTACATCCATCCCTACGATCCCGCTAACCGATGATGTAATATACCTAATGAAGTAAAACTTGAAGTGAAAAAATGAAGATAAATTTAAAAATATCCTAGAGGAGAAGCTTACCTAATAGAGTGCGTAAATAGAATAGCTTTATATAATATTTTAAAAGACAAATTAACTTTGAATGAAGCAGGGCAGATCGTAATTGATGATGAAATAGTTAAAGGATTAAAAATTGTGGATTTGATAGCTGATCTCTCACGTAACTGGAAGAAAGGCCCTGTAAAAGGATGGAATAAGATCAAACAAGAACTTCAGATTATTAATTTTCCCAGAAGTTTTAATCTAAATACAACCGATTAGCAGACTTAGATAATATCCCCGTTACGCCAAGACCTGATTCAAGTCCATCAGGCACTTCTTACGCATCAGATAAATTTAAACGTGTTACCAGAGGACGACTAAGAAAAACACCTTATAATAGGCATAGTGATTAAATCTTAATTATGCATTATCAATAATATAAATTATATATATATATATATAATAATATAAGAATATATATATATATATATATATATAATAATATATATATTATATAAATATATAATATTTATTTAAGCTAATGTATGTGTATAAATAAATGTTATTTAAATATTTAAATTTTTCTCTTTCTTTATCCCTTGTGACCTAATATCACATTTTTTTAACAAATATATTAATATATATATATAATAATATATATATATATATATATATATATATATATATATATACTAATAATATATAAATATAATATATATATATATTATAAAATATATATATAATATTATAATATAAATATATATATATATATATATATATAAATATATATAATATATATATATATATAGATATAAATATATATATATTATATAATATAACAAATAATATAATATTAACGCTTACAGGTGTCAGTATGACACAGGGGAGGCGAAGAGGTAGTATAAGTATACTATCAATCTGAAGGGAGCCAAATAGTTTGGGTTCACTAGGGTTGCCTTAATATTCTTAATATTGCAGAAAAAAGACGGTTAAAAAGCATTATTTAAGGTGAAGAGGCATTACTCTACATAAACCTTAAGAAAAAAATTTCCTACACGGAAAACCATATCTCCGCAACTCGATAGCATATGGCAGTTAGATTTTCGGAAATGATTAAATACAGCTCTTATAATGAAGGCTTTCAAATATATACTTTTACAATTGACGTTTACTCTAGATACTTGTGGTTGAAGCCAAATAAAAGAAAAAGACCAGCTACAGTTCCGCATGCTAGACGTACTTAAAATTGATAGAGACGACGGAGAACACCAAATCATCTGACATTCAGTGAATGTAATTCAAGCGGAGAGTTCAGCGCTGCTCGGGAAATGTATAAGCTGAACAATACATTTTCCAAAACAAAGCGCAATAGTTAAAGAGTCCAACTTACTATTAAAGAACGCAGCATATGTATTTACTAAAATGAATACTTTTTAATATATTGATATACTGGACGATCTGGCTTATTCATACAGTCTTACCATGTAGAACTATAAAGTCAACATCTTTTAGAAATGTCAAAACTAGAGACGTATGCCATATGGGGGAAAAAGATAACAAAATAAAAGATAATCAGGATAAAAGGTAAAACGATGATGAAGAGTTCTCGAACAAAGAAAGGTTAAAAAAGGATAGAATCCGCGTTGACACGGAAGTTTTAAAGTTCACAATATCCGACCATTCCGACGTGATATTTAAAGTTAAATTATCTGGAAGATTTAAATGGTGAAAAAATAAAAGGCGGATTTTATAAACAGGAAATACAAAAAGTAGGTTCAATCCTGTAACTCATGAATATATGAAAAAAATGACTACGCAGAAGTAAAGGAAAAAAATAAGCAGTTACTTGTGAAATGGAGGGATATCCTGCCAAGTTGTAATACTTATATAAAAGCAAGTAAAGTTAAGACATTAATCAGTTGTCATTATAATCATGGAGAGTGTAATCAACTTTTATATAACTCTTCCTCTCGCCTCTGGGATTACATCCTTGATAAATAAACTCTCGGATTTACAAACTGTGCTAATGAATCCTATACAACTTGAAAGAGAAGCATACGAAGTAGGATTATGTGAAAGCATATTAAATACGACATTAAAAAATTTGCCTCAAATCTATTCTGATGGGGGTGTTTTTGATCTCTAGAATATGTTGACACAATATTACAAGTGAAATACTCATTATCTGAAAAGGACTACAATTGCCAAAAAAAGCTGAATACGACAACATTTGCTACAAAAAAATACTTCTTTGAAGAATTTACCGGAGGTCATATTTTAAATCGGTGCCTGCTATTTTAGTCATTTTAAATCGTTCTCTTGATATGAGTATTATGGTAAGACTTTATACAAAACTGAAATGTACTTATGAAAGATTGATTCGTAATATCATGAAAGTTTCAAAAAGAAATTAAACCTACGAGTCCGGGATATGTTTTTTTCTCGAACGATCACCATGCAGCGTAAACATATTCGTAAACGTGATGCTGAGTTGGATATTACTTCTGATATCCCTACTATGTGGAAGATGGTTATACTATCTTGAGAATAACCGCAGGACTCCACTATGAACAAAAGATGAAGCAGATCTGAGACTGCAATGGTATACATGCCCCAGCCGAGTAATGCTCAATCCAATCCAGGTATGCTTATTATAGACAAATATAATTGATCATCGAAATATGTAGGTAATTACTAAAAGCTCGCTTATAAGAGTTAGTATATTTTCCCAAAGAGAGAAAAGTTATAACATTCCATGTTCAATATCTACCTCTGAATAGATCAAATTTTGACTCTGTACGCGGCATATAAAAGATGTAAAGAAATCCTTTTCCCTTACAACGGACATTTATGTCAAATTTGCATTATAAGAAAGAAACATATGCGAGTAATTACAGCATAATGGAATATTTATAAAAGGTGTAGTCAGATATATTTTTCATCCATTCATTAACATACTCTCACAGTGTAAATATAGTATAAGGAAAGACACTCCGAATTAAGGACAAAAAGGTATTTTCAGAGGATCAAAGAATGCAGAGGGTTATGGACTTGGTGGATTTTTTGCCAAGCTATGGAGAAGTGCAGGCCTACCAGGAGAGGTGCAATATATAGGTAAAAAAAGCTATAAGAACAGGTTTGCATACTATTCAAAATATTGCTGCAGGAAATCTCTTACAGCATTAAAAAGACGTATCGCCGATGTTTCAGATGAGATGTTGGATGATGGTTAAGCGTTAAAAAACGTAAAATGTCAGGAACAAGTCGAGGACCAAGAAGATATTTCATAAAGAAAAAGACTAGCGAAAAAAAACCTCTAAAGAAAAAAATGTATGATGTATTTGCTATTAATACTTAACTGAAACTTTTATACGATTGTGTATATAATAAGGTTTTCATGAAAAATGCTCATTATACGAGCAGACCTCGCACATGCAAGATGCAATTCCTTCATCCTTCTAGTCCTGATTGTTGTAAGAGGAATTGATCTACTTCCCATGAACCCTACACAGATTAGCGTTAGCGAGTCCAACTTATCATATTTAACCTCCATTCAAATTACCAAACAATTTCCTCTAACGAGTTCAATTATCCAGGTATCTGACAAACCTAGACCCTCTAATGTTTTTTATATGTAAAACCGAAATGAACAAACCTGATGGAATCAAGAATCTTCGCTACCGTGAGACCATATAGTATATACAGAACCAAATTTCCTGTATACATGTTTCACCCAGGTTGAAGTCTATCTTAACGAACTTCCACAGGTGCATCATCGGCATAATTATCCTTATAGAGCCACAATATATAAACATTTGTTAAATTTATTCAACGACCGCAAAACATGCTCATGCTCCAATCAGTGTTTTATATAGTTTCAAAGATGAAGCTGCACATATAAATAAAGCAGCTAAAGTCATAAATAATAATACTTATAATTTTTACGCGTCCGATTAAATATGGCGATATCTTCTCTCAAGAAAGAATTATTCTACCATCTGTAGATACTAGAATCATTTTATCACGGTCAAATCCTAAATTTGCTCTTAAAATAAGTAAACCTACTGTTACAGCTGTATGTCCAGAACCGGTTTTCAAACTGTTGGAGGCTTAACCTTGCTATGTCAAAAAGTGAAATATCACCACAGCGTCTTGATAAAAATTTAAAAACCCTTTTTGATAAATAGAGCAAATACCCTATCATAAAATTTGAAACCAAGAATTTTAATTTCACTCAAGGATATCGAGTATCAATATCCGCTAACCATTGCGGACGAAATTACCACAGGAAAGTAAAATAGCGGATTGTGGAACATGACGCCTACTCAGGGAATTATAATAAAAAGTAACCCTATAAATTCACACCTTTCGGACTTAGGGGTATCAGTTTACATGTGAATGGACTTCCTCACGGACGTGATTATAAAATGTTATAACAACGGAAACCTATCTCTCTGTACTCGTCCTTTTTACGACTTAATAGCCAATACTGTAATGTAATGATAGTGTGACAGGCTTAAATCTTGAAGAATACGCAATGAATAATAATTTATACGCCTATGATCTCACAGCTGCCTTCAGCTTGTAACGCCTATCATTAAACATTTGAAAAGGCTACCTTGGCACTAAGTCTTCTTTGGATCAAATCTACAAACACCCATCACGGATAGTGGTCTATCTTGATCATCCTCAACTCATGAAATGACAGAGTACGCAACTACTTTGAATTATACGGATGAATTAAGAAACGAAAAAAATCGGGTTTAAAAGATGAACCTCGCTTTAGGAGTGTTCGCTATTAACGAAAAAAACTCTGTAAAGTTGGAGAAGGATACCTGCTTCATATTCAATACATTGCCCCGTCACATCACCTCAACAGGCATTTGATTTCCGTTTATAGAGCAAAGAAACGATAGTTCACATAATTATTCTTTGAACTTTAAAAATATATGAATAATCATTAGTATACCTTATTTTTAAAAAAGAAAAATGTAGCTGTGTAAAAAACAGTCTGTATCCTGTCAACCCTGATATTCAAATTTATTGGATTCTATTGTATTATTTCAATTATGTGCTTTTAAATAAGTAGTTTTAATAAACTTGTAAAGATATTTAATGTTAATTATTTATGCGATCAATGTATAGTTTCTCATTATGGAATAAAAGCTTTAAAAAAGAAAAAAAACGCGATTTACTCCTTTAAAACTCCAGTATATATAAAAAGTTTTAATAAAATGTCGTTACAATTATTAAAATAAAAAATTTTTATAGTAAAAGAAACTCTGTGTGTTTTACTCTTTCATTAAAATTATAGGACTCTTTGGCTCCGAAATATAAAATTGCAATATTGAAATAAAAATGTAATAAAACAATAATAAAAAATATTATAGAAAAACATAATGAATAAAAAACAATGAGTTAAAACAGTAAAGCAGTGAGCCTAAAGCAGTTAAAAGCAGAAAGTAAAGCAGGTAAAAAGCAGAAAGTTGAAAGCAGTAAAGCAGAGAAGTTAAAACAGTTAAAGCAAGAGAGTAAAGCAGTAAAGCAGAAAGTTAAAGCAGTAAAGCAGAAAGTTAAAGAGTTAAAGCCAGTAAACAGAAAAGCATATAATCCCCTTAGGAACACCTCTATTATTTACGCTTTACTGCTTTTAAGTATGTAATGTTAATAAATATATGAGTAAAGCAGTAAAACATGTGGAGTTAAAGCCAGTTAAAACATGATTTTAAGCAGTTAAAGCAAAAGTTAAGCAGTAAAAGCAGAGAGTTGTAAAGCAGTAAAGCAGTTAAACAAAAGCATACTAATCCCCTAGGTGTTAGTTAAAACAACCTCTATTGATTTACTGATTACTGTTTTAGTTAGTAAAGTATATGTTTTTAATAAAATTTCGTACAATTTAGTAAAATAAAAGACTCAAAGTATATTTGAAAAGAAATTTCCCTTAGTTACATTGATATCATATTTCGTCGCGCGGTAATATCGTCTGCGGACGCACCGTGCGGTGTACGCGGAAATATGCGCCTTGCGGCGCACCGGCTCGGCGCGTAAATTGCGCCTGCGGGCGCACCGCGGCCGGTTTCGCGGGGGGACCTCGGACGCGGACTCTGAAAAACGTTTACGGTTCCACTGTCTCCAACTGTGTAACTCTTTAGATATATTTTCTGCCATGCTATAAGTGTTAGAAAAATATTAACTCATAGTAGGAAGCATTCTAGCAACTTGTAAATACACCATTGCGACGCTCATACCTTATAACCAGGGTAACACGATATTTGGGCTATTAGGGTTCAGGCAGGCATGAAAAGGCTTGAAAAAAGTGGCACTCAAGTTGCACTATGTGGCACTCACTTGGAACTATGTGACACTCACTTGTGGCACTCATGGCACCACTTGGCACTCATTGCACTCACTGCAACTCACCTGGCCACTCACCAGGCACCTTCATAGAATACTCCATTAGAACAGTTAATTAGAACATCACAGATACTCCTCCGGTGATTGGAGGAGACCACCAAAGCTGTACCATCAATAATAGGCACCATCCAAAGATAACTTCAAAGATGAGTCTTCAAAGATGAATCATCAATAATTCCGGTCATTAAAAATTGAAGCCATGATGACCAAAGGTGGTAGTCGTGTTTGCACGTGTGGTATAAGTGTAAATGTAAGTGTCTATGTGTAAATTGTAAGTGTTCATAGTGAATGGTTATAAGTCCCAATAGTGAATGTGTGTAAATGTGATAAGTAAAACTGTGTGTGAGTGCTAAGTAAAATCTGTGTGTGCTAAGTAAATCTGTTGTGAGTGGAAGTAAATCTGTGTGTGTGTGCGTGTGGTGGTGTGTGGTGTTGTGTGTGTGTGTGTGTTTGTGTGACGTGTGTGTAAGTGTTGTGTGTGTAGGTGTCAAGTTAGGATAGATCGCATACAAGTTAGGAACGAAATATGTGACGGGTGGGGCACGAGTGGGTAAAAAATTAGCGTGGTCAAAAAATGACCCATGGTATATGGCAAGTCTAAGCCTTAATATTCATGGGCAAACAAGTTTAAGACTTCAAAAAAAGGCTAATGCCCCTAAAGAAGACAAAAATTACCGTGGGTCAAAAATGACCCATGAAGACAAAAAATACCTGGGTCAATAAGTTGACCCATGGTATCGTCACTTGGAGCAAAGGGGAAAGGACGAAAAAAGGTTAAGACATCAAAAATATAGGCTAAAGCCGCTAAATGCAAGATAAAAAAGATTACCGGGCAAAATTGACCCATTGTCAAAAAAATTAGGGGGCGTTAAAAGTAGAGCGGCAATACGACAACGGTGCTTACGCAAACCGTTGGCGCAACCCTCTCGAAGGAAGAGTTGCCGCCAAAAAATTAGGTGTTGCCATAAAAAATAGGTTGCTAAAAGAATAGTTGCCAAAAAATCTAGGGTTGCCAAAAAATACGCGGGCCAAAAGATGGACCCATGGAAGACCCAAAGTGTGGTCGAAAAAAGTCAAGGCCCAAAAATAAAGCACAAAAAGGTCAAGCAGGTAAAAATTTGCGGCCCATAACAAATCAGGGCCCAAAAAAGTGAAGTCAAAAAAGTCAAGGCAGGTAAAAAATTGGGCTCAAAAAAAAGGTCAAAAAAGTCAATGGAAGGTAAATCACCGTGGCAAGTTCCCCACGGTGTC